>JAODAH020035295.1:0-245496 GCA_027574865.2 Coproporus ventriculus | reverse complement strand
TGAAAATTGGAGATTTCGATATTTTGCTCATAATTTTCAGGTTACAATTAATGGAAATGAAATGCAACGTTAATTATCAACGTTTTATTTCATTTTTATAGGTTGACATACAACGACAACAAGCTTCATATCTGTGCTACTGTACTTTCTACTTCATTATTTCTGACAAAATAAAATGGCGCAAAATTGAAAATATGTCTCATTTTGGTCCCATTTTCGAGGTGTTGCTCAACAGCTACCAAAATGCGACAAAGGAACTATCCCCATTATTTTTCGATATACTTTCCGAATCTTTACCAAAAATTCTAAAATACCTCAAAGATAAAACACATTTAGATTTTATATACGAACTTTTCAAGTTCGTGAAAAGCAGTTTTTTGCTTCGTTTGCCATTGCGCCAACAGAAAATGGAAAATCCAAGCGGTGTTAAATTTCCTATAGATTTTGTAGAGAGGTTTTTTATTTATTTAAATGTAAAAAACAGCAAAACTCGTAAAAAATTGATACATGGTCCGTAATTTTGAAGATACCCATTTTGTTTTTTGAAATGACTATAAACATTTAGACTGCAAATAAGAACAAAATAAAGGAAAAAGTAGGTCTAGGTTTACATATTTAAACCAGAAGTTAATACTTCATGGGTCAAGAAACTTTTTTCAGTTTTTTATTATAAAAGGCATATTTCTATGTAAAAAAGAAAATTTAATGTGTGATATTTTTACCATTTTCATTGACAATGTTTTGCCATGTTTCAAACAGTTCCATGAACCATATTTCATGAAATATCAGATCTTTTCGGTACCTACGTGTTGACACTATCATTCCTATTGAAGGTTTTCCCAGCCAAAGTGTTTTGCAAAAAGCAAAATAAAACCAGAGGGTGCAATGTCAAGGCTCTATGCTAGGTGTGGTAGCACATCCCAGTCAAGTTACCACAACATTTTCTAAATAAAAAAAAAAAATAATAATAAAACGAAATAATAATAATAATAATAACAAAAAAGTAAAAAGCCCTTAAACTGACAAAAATTCAAAAATTTAATAATTGTGTTCGGTATTCTAATATAAATAATAAATATGAAGTGTCTTCTTGCATGCCTTAACTTAAAATTTCGAAAATATCGTTACCTTTGTCCAATCAAACGAAGTCGGTAAAACAGAGTGACGTGAATCAAGTTGTTGGCCACTGTTGATAGCTTCTCGTCATTAACTTCAGTGTTTTCAATTTCGACGTTTCCAAAAGTTGGATTGGTTTATCTTTCAAAGGTAGCTTTAGTTTTATATTGATATTTTGAATTTATCTTTATTTAATCTTCTGCAGATGCCTTTTCTGGTTCTTAACAAAGTTGTGGCAGATGCACTTACTAAATATATTGAGAAACTGCTGCCTGTATATCGGGTAGCCATTTTGGGCTTCGATGTGTTTGAAGTATCCGAGTTGAATAATTCACTTGAACCAGTGGAAATAGATGAGACACCACCACATTACTGCATAATATTAGATGTTAATTTCCTACGTACCAGCGCACATCAAATTATTGGAAATATTTGTTATTTCAAAGAAGCTCCACGTGCAAGGATAGTGAAATGCATCCAAGCATATATTTGTGATTTGTACAAAATTGGTATCGACGTCGTTGCTTCAGTTTCTTCTGGAAGGGAGGAAGTTATAAAGATCCTCGAAGAATTTTCTTGGGTAACTACATTTCAATTTTTCTTAAAAAATAAATTAGGAGCAAGAAGATTTAATGTAGAGAGCAAACTACAAAGCAAAAACAGCCTGTGCCAAAAATTTGTAAAATTTATTTTTAGACTTGTCCAAAGGTAAAAATGAGTAAAATTAACTGGCGTCATTAATATTTTGTTGTAGCTCTTTGAGCCATGATTCCTCAAAACAGGTTGTTTTCGTTATGCCAAAATTTTTAAATATAGTAGTATGGGTGTGACATTTGTGAAGCTTGGAAAAAGCTATCTAAATCAAAATTAATTTTGTAAGTTATCTAAAATCGAAAAGCTGAGGTAAAGTTAAAAATCGAATTGTTAGAAAATAAAAAGAACTCTAAATGTTAATGAAATGAGAATAAAAAATTGAAAAGCCAAAGGTGAAATGTTAAAATTTTGGAACGTCTGAAAGATGAAGCCTTAAAAAAAGAAAAGAAAATTCGAAATTTTGAAAGATAAAATAAAAAAAGAATATTTATCGAATTGGTTATTTTAAAATTTGAATAATAGAAAGTGACAGAACTTATCAGGGGATTGGTGATTTTTATTAAAGATTAAATTTTATAATGTTCGATCGCGTCTGGAAATTTCAAAATTTGGAAATCAATCAGTATATCAAAGTATGCTATGGTTACTGTCATTCAAAGAAACATAAAAAAAATGATATATTGGTTGCTAAAGAACAACATATTTGTTATTTGATCACAAATCAGTAACGTTCGACACAGTATAAAAACGTGTCTTGTAAAGTTGAAACGTGTTGATGCAATTGTTGAATGAGTTTGACTGTGATCGGCAATTAAATGCAAAGGAAAAGAATTGAAAAGAATTTGATATTCGAAGTAGAGGAGGTCGAAATCAAACAATGTAATGGTGGTGGAATTTCGCAAAATGATATGAATGGGAATCGGACGCCGGATTCTCAATTGGACAATACGGAGAGGGAAATTGAAATGGCAGGTTGCTCCAAACCTCGTGATCCTACTAATGAAGAATGTGGAATACGTGACGTATGGGCTTACAATCTCGAAGATGAATTTAAAGAAATACGTCAAGTCATTCAAAAATTTCCGTACGTCGCTATGGATACTGAATTTCCGGGGGTTGTTGCAAGGCCAACAGGAGAATTTGAAAGTCCGGCCGATTTCCAATATCAAACATTAAGAATTAATGTTGATCTGTTAAAGATAATCCAATTAGGATTCACTTTTCTAGATGAGAATGGAAAAACTCCTCAAGGTTCATATTCAACTTGGCAGTTCAATTTTAAATTCAAATTGTCACAAGATATGTACGCACACGATAGTATTCATCTTCTCCAAAGATCGGGTCTTCAATTTAAAAAGCATGAAGAAGAAGGTATTGAACCATTAGAATTCGCAGAACTCCTAATGACTTCCGGTGTTGTTTTAATGGATGAAATTAAATTTATATCTTTTCATTCTGGGTATGATTTTGGTTATTTACTGAAATTATTAACCGCTTCAAATTTGCCTCCAAATGAATCAGAATTTTATGAAACACTTAAGTTATATTTTCCCACTATCTATGACGTAAAATATATAATGAAATCATGTCCAAATCTAATAGGAGGCTTACAAGAAGGGGCTGCACAACTGGATATAAAGAGAATTGGCCATCAACATCAAGCAGGTTCTGACTCCTTACTCACAGGCATGATGTTTTTTAAAATTAGAAAACTCTATTTTGACGATAAAATGGATGATTCAAAATTTTCTGGGCATATATTTGGTCTTGGAGAAACATCATATGCGATGAATAGAAATTTTAACATGGATTCTAGTTGTAGCAGTAAATTTGCATGAAAATAAGTGTATTGATATCACAAGTGAAAGTTCTTTCTAGTTCTATCTACTTAATTTTCGCAACATGTAGATGTATTGCACCAAAAATAAATTCCTACATTTTGTGTATAATTTTTTTGGTCACATGCAATATGAGTTTATTGTGAGAATCAATTTAATGTCTCTAATTTTCATGTTATACCAAAAAACCTTATTCAAACCGTTATTTATTTAAAGTAAAGTAAAAAACTCAAATTGCATTGATTATATGTTCCAACTATCTTAAGGTGTTGCAATACTTTTTCTTTTTATAAAGTGTATCAAATTTGGACAATAAAAAATAAACGACTTCCACCCGGGCTTTAATCTTTTTCCCAAAAGATTCTCATAACTCCTTCCTTCAATTTTCCAGTGTACATACTACCTGAAAAAAATAATTTTCAGAACCGTCGGGATACCGAAATAAAAACGGTTCCTTTTGTTTCGTGCAACGTCCGGAGCAGTAATCTACTCAAGGTTTCTAGTTCCGCGAGTCGCAACTTCTGAAGAGTTGGATTGATGAAACATATCCTCGCTCTGAAACACTCTTCAGGAGATGGCTTCAAAGTAGACTCACCACTGCATCGAACAGATGTCGACAGATCCAAATATCTTCTTCTGATGTTGAGTTCGGAACATCATCGGCATCATGCAATCAAACAATTAATGTTAATTCGAAATCCGGTCTCGTTTAAGAATTGATCATCATTAATCCATCATATATGCGGCTTTGCATGGCTTCTCGGGAGCAAACTTAATCACCTTCCATTTAACTATGATCGAAACTATATTCAATTCCCGGTTCCACCATCCAATTTCCACCATTCACTTCGGAAGTTTCAAAGATTTTGCATATTTTGAGCACCAGTCTTCCCTTTTATCCAATTTCCCTGTGAAACTTCCTTGGTCTTTCAGTATTCGAGAACATTTATCATTCTAACTTCATACCCGCAAAACACCAGCATTTCCGGTCCAATGATCCTGAATATTCTTCCAATCTAAAATCGACGAGACCTATCAACAGTTTTTACTGAATTGTTCCATGTACCCCAATCGATAGACTCTTTAAGTTCTGTTCTAGGCTTTCTGCGCTTCACCCTCAACATTTTATTTTATCAACATAAAATGCAGTACCGGAATTAAGCGTTAAATGCCAAAAAAAAAAAGAATGTGTATTGTCCAACATCAGAACTTTTTGGTTGTCTAATTTAATAACTTGATGGTATCTGGAAAAACGATAATATACATCTCGGCATATTATTACTTGTCTTTATCGCTTAGGTATTAACTATTGTTTTAGAATAATCCTGGAATACGTGATTTGAGCTATTCTGCAGGCGAACATAGTGGAATGGTCCATTTCTTTGATCCAAACTGGCTCGTGGCACGTATCAACGATTGCTTTAAAACTAACGATATAAACATTGTTATCGATGATACGCCAGTTGGAGTAAGGTCCTTAGATGTGTTCTTGCAGCATAAATACAAACAATTTGTATCTAACTTCAATTCCGCATCGAAAAGAATACTTGCAAAAAAGAAATTAAGCCGTAAGTAAATTTAAATTATTTAATCTTTCAACTTTATAATTATATAAAAATCAGATGTGGCCGTTACAATATAACTAGTAGACCAGTAATGACACTTGGCAGCTACGAAATAAATGAAGCGGCCATATTCAAGATTTTATGCGGGTCTTTCTACTATTGGTCGTTCTTTTTTCGCACATGCGCAATGAAATTGCGATACTTGAGTGTCACTTCTGGTCTATAGCTACTCCGCGGCTGTACTGTACATGTTGATAATATATTACATGAATCTCGGCTGCTGTTAAAAACTCACCAAACTTTGGGTGTTATCGCCTAATTCCTATTTTAAACTGTTACTCAAAGATTGTAAAAAATTATTGACCTAAAATAAGTTTAGTTTGAGATAAAAAGTCAATAATCTCTAAAATTAAACTGATATGCTTATATGTATAATATATTTTTAGGTAGTAATTTCAAATTTATTTTTAGCAATCGAAAAGAGTGGATTCGATTATTTCGGTACATACTTCGATAGACTCAGTGATACATTCAGTGGATTTAGAGGAAATAAAAGCCCATTAACTGAGGATATCAATGATTATTCTATCCATCATATGTATTGGCGAGTATCAATCAATATTTTAAGCAAAGCTAAACTCGTACCAAAAATTGAAGATAGTCAGAATTTGCAATTGGATAACGCACCGAAGAGAAATAAATCTAAAGTAAAAATGAATACTAAGATTTACTCACCTCCAGCTCATTTAGTAATATTGTTACAAGTAATGCATGATGCTTTGTATCCAAAACCAGTAAATTCTTTATATAAATTTAGATTAGAAGAGTTACTTGAAATTTTAAGATTTTCAAGTCCAAGATCGGAACAATTTCTACCATTTTACGAAGAAAGTTATGAACAAGTTCACAAGATATTTTTAGAGTTGGTACACAAAAGAAAACATTTTTTGAAGTACTCCGAAAAAGATAGAGCAAACATGATTCAGCATATTTTTTCGATTATTAACAATAATTTAAAGAAAAGTTTTCCGCAGATTATAAATGAATCTAACAATTGGAAGGAAATTAATATATTCAAAATGTGGATATTAACTCTGACCAATTGTTTGATTTTGTATGAAAACTTGAAAGGACTTCTAATTCATAGTTTGGACCCAATTAAGTTGAATATTCATGCAGTTTATGAAATGGTGAAGCACGTGCAGATGCTTAATGGGATTATAAAAGATGAAGAAGATATTTGGGGATACAATGTAATAAGTAAGGATCGGGCTGAGTATGCAATGACTGGACAATGTTCTACGTTATTTAGAAAATAAGTTTCTGAACACTTTTTTTGTATATTTTCGTTAAATATATGATATGTTTATAAGTTAAATAAAAAAGAATTTTACGATACCATTAATTATTTAAGAGTTCAGGAAGGCTAATGTGTATTCTTTTTTAGAAGGGGAGTAGCTGAATAGCTCGGTTCACTTTTCATACAAGTATAGAGCGGCAAATGCACTGTTAAGAGGTAGCTAGTATTACATTCCGTTTACCGCTTTACAAATTGTAACAAAAGTGATCCGAACTAAAATCCGAACTAAAATAGTGAGATTTGTTTAAATGAAATTCATTAAAACAATTGTAATGACTCAATTGATATTTTGCAATATTAATTGTGTCTGTACCTGTCACATTGTTCAATATATTTCGTTATATGAAAACTAACAATATTATTTTAAAATTTATAATTTTTGTAAAATATATTACAATATAATAAAGAAAGAATTTTTATTTTACATTAGATAGATAAAAATAAGTAAATACATAGTTAGTACCATTGCCCGCAAAATTTTACAATTAAAAAATCTTATATCGATTTGTATCACATGTGATTTGATATTCTGTATAATAAATACATAAATAAATCCTATCCAGACTGTCTACTCAGCCTACAATGAATATAACAAATATTATAGTCTGCTTAACTGACATACACAACATTCTAATGTACGATTTTGAATGGATGGATCTCTTCAATTGCAAATGCAATGAAAATATTTTAAATATACTTTCATGTCAAATCGGCCAAATTATTTATGTCTTAGGAGTAAATTAATTTTAATATATTTAAAACGAAGCAATTGAAGGTCTCCACCATTATTTCTGTTGATTCAATCGCATTTAATCAAATATTGAAGTGATCTGAAGGGTCATTTGAAGAAGGAAAATTTTTGTCATATAGTTGGCAAGTGATCCACTTTATTATTGGCCTTGTGATTCTGTTGTGTTGTTTTGAATGGGCTGATTGGTTTTGTGAGCTGAGGTAACGTCATACTTGTGTTTGAATTCTAAAAATATAAAAATTAATTATGATTAGTTTGAATTCATATTTTCATTTTCTTTCTTACTCTTGATCGGTCACGGCTTATTTTTTCGAAATTTTGAACTTCATCTTCGTCAACTTTAAAATTGAATCCGTCAAAATATTTGTGGGTTAACAACTGTTCACATGTCCATCTCTTGCCAGGATCTTTATCTAGACATTTCTAAAATCAGTGAGAAAAAAATTAATATAAAAAAATAAGGAGCTTTTTTGATCAAAATTTCCTTTTTATTTAAAAGATACTTTAATCGATTATAAAGCCAGGTATTTTTGAAAATTTAACTTTATATATGAAGGAAGAAATAATAATTATTATTTAATTATTATGCAAATGACAACTTTATATTTATCTGAATATTTGGTTGCATACATTTAATTTTTCTGACA
Organism: Coproporus ventriculus; assembly: GCA_027574865.2. Lineage (NCBI taxonomy): Eukaryota > Metazoa > Arthropoda > Insecta > Coleoptera > Staphylinidae > Coproporus > Coproporus ventriculus. The sequence goes on along the minus strand of JAODAH020035295.1, from coordinate 237,625 downwards.
TTAACAAACTAGATATTGTTGATTTTCTCTGAATTTCGTAATTAAAGACGGCTTTGTCTGCGTTTATTTCTTGACAATTGACATTAAAATTTTGTCAGTTTAGTTACGAGTCTGATGTTAAAAAGTATTAAAAATGGAAGCATTTTGATACAAATAGTTCTTGCTCGCGTTGGTTTGCTTTTAATTTCATTCAACTTAACAGTTGTTTGGTTCGGTTTTTGATAGGTAAATCTACTTGATACCCAGTCGATGTAATAGGATCTTCTTGCATGTGATTGATTTCAAATTACAAATAATTCATCATGTTCAAGAAACCATTGCATTAATAGGATATCAAGTAGATTTATATATCAAAATACTAGCAAATGACTGCAAATTCGAATTTAATTAAAAGCAAGACATCGATTGTAAGAAGATATTGTACCAAAATATTTTCATTTTTAACATTTTCAACATCAGAATAACTGTAAAAATATCTCCCATTCACTAGAAAATTAGGCAACTCAATAATTTGAGCAGTTTAACTTTTTTATGGGTTGACGGTTTCTTACGAAAATTCTCCCCTATCGTCTAAAAATACCAAAATTTTAAAATTGTGCTGATATTCGCAAAATATTGGAGCATAGCAGAAAAAATCTGGAAATCTTGATGGTATAGTAGGAGCATTCATTCGATGAAGGAAAAAATGTCAAGAATTCAGGTACAGAAGTTCACAACATCCACCTTCAAAATAATACCAGTAAGTATTTAATAATAAAATCAAACAATAATAAAATAAGATTAAATTGCAAAAATAGTTTACAATTGTATATGTTTTAATAGATAAGAGTCTCCTACGAATTACCGACATCAACATTTTCCAGAGGAACATACAAATTGTAGATTTTAATCAACATATCCGAATTATTTTGCTTTAAAACGAAAACGATGGGTTATTTACAAAGGAAGCTTTGTGGAATCAAGGATACAAGAACTAAATCACACTGCTAGAAGTCACAAGGTACTTTAGACTTGCAAATTTAACTCAAATGGGGGAAGATATAATTCCATGTTAGATAAAAAAAAATAAAATTTGTATAACATATGTACACATTGTTTATAAATTAATAAAGCAATGTATCATTTTGAGATAATGTGATTTTAGCATTTTTACTTTTCTAAAAGCTAGTAAACAACTAAAATTTGGGGTTGAACATTACATACAAGAAGCCAATGTATCAAAACATTTCTGTATGCCCAATAATGTTAATATGGACTCAAATGGAGAAACTATAATTTTAATAATGAAAATTACTTAGATACAATTGTTGAATTCCTTTTCAATAATTAAAAATATTGAATGTCTAAATTGTGGAAGAGAAAGTTGATAAAATATCGGAGAACCAGAATAAATCTAGATTGTATATCAAAGTATTTATTTGATAATGGAAGAAATCCCTAATGTCAATGAATGAGGTCATATCCAAATTCTGAAGAATATCTGATAAAAAAATCAAAGAGTAAGACAATAATAGGTCAAATATATTCAGTTAAAAAGTTAATATTGTATTTTTGCAAAAATCAGCCTTACAAGCTTTCCCACTTTTTGGTCGATTTCTATCTAAATTTTTGCCAAAATCCTTAATATACAGAGCAAAAGAAGTACATACCTTTAAAAAATCTATTGTCACTGGAGTACACATAGGAAGTTTACTTTCAAGAGGGAACATTTGTTGTGGGACGGGTAAAGTAACCCCTCTAAAAAATTCATTTGTTTTGAAAGCTTGCATATGCCTTGGTAAAAGATCACCAACTGTACACCTAATGAGGTACAATTGATCAACATCAGATTTCCCTGGCCACAAAGCTTCCCCTTTTATCAATTCTGCTAAAACACAACCTACAAAAGAATATTTTGTTAACATTGGTTTTCATTGAACTTTTAACTTTCAAGTTTTTACCTATTGCCCATACATCAACTGGAGTTCCATATTGAGTATCACCTACTAGTAATTCCGGTGATCGATACCATCTGGTAGCAACATAGTCTGTATAATTTTCACCTGGACCTAAAATAAATTTAATAATTTTTATTTTTCGAGTATCTTAATTTGTGATTTTTATATTATTTGCTGCTATACTTTCACTTTTCGATATTTTCTACTTGTTTTGGCAATTTCCTATATTTTTGATAGTGTCATTACTATAAAAAATATTTTTAGGGATTCTATACCAGAGTGAGCTCATTTTCTAAATTAGCATTGATCTGAATCTTTAATATCTCTGTACTTTTGATTTTTAAAATCTTCCTTTATAAACAACGTTTACATTTAACTTATTTTGCTTTTGAAAAATATGTAATTAATATTATTCATTAAAAATATTTAAAAGGTGTGTATACTATTTTTAAACGTGGAAATTTAACTATCCGATTACTGATTTTATTTTATTTAGTCACGAAAAGGTTAAACAACTACAGTACTAATTAAATAAAAAATTAAATAACCACTTCCAACAATGCCACGTAAAGATTTAAATGATAATAAAGAGATTTAAAGGGTTAATGGTCTTTGATTAACCTTAAGAAATTTTGCTGTGGAGATATTTTATTTATTAAGTAGTTTTGAATACTTTATTTGAAATGAATTATTTATTATAAACTTTTATATAATTCTTTACAGAATATATATGTGTATATGTATTTATAATTATTTTTGTTACTTAAAATTGAAGAAAAATATATAAAAATAATAATCAAAAACACTGCAGTAATGCTAAAAAAATTATAAAATAGACGGAATTTTATAAATCTATATATTATTGTAAATTACAAACATCCATTTATGGTACATGCATTGCACAATAACATTTTTTTTAACTATCTGTATTTCGAAATCAATAATGAAATATTTTTTATTGATGGATACTGTTATATGAAATAGCACGTTAAAAAATTGTTTTGTTCGTGTGTGAGAATTATCAATAATTATGAGTATTAAAAAAAAATTGTCCGCAAAACTTTCAAGGTGCATGATTGTGTTTAAATATGGAACAAACTCGTTAAAACAAAAAAGAATTACGAGACTATTAAATTTGCTGATACCTACAATAAAGTTTCTACTTACTCAACATTCTCGCAAAACCGAAATCACACAATTTAACTACACCGTTGGCAGTTAAAAGAATATTTTCTGGTTTAATATCTCTATGGATACACCCATGCCCATGACAGTACGAAACTGCTTGCAGAGTTTGCCATACTATTTGCTGAGTTAACAGTTCCGGACATCCTCTAGGATATCTAACAAGAATTAATTAAAAAAAAAAATGTAAAATATAAAAACTTTTTGATTTTATTACCTTTCTAATTCGTTTAAAACTGTCCTTTCACAAAATTCGAATACTAAATGTAATCTCCGTTTTCTCCGAAAAACTTCCAGTAGATTAATTAAATTAGGATGCTTTAAATTCTGTAAAATAAAAGTATAAAACATAATAATAATTATGCTGATATTTTTAATGATATTATCTGGTAGAAAAATACTTTAAAAATTTGTATTACTGATTCCTTTCTGAAAACATAAGAGAAATAGTCCGTAAAATCATCGATAGTAGGTACTAAAAACGATTTTTTAATTCAGGTAATTTTCATTTTTATACTAGAAAGATTAAAAATAAAACTCTGTCTTTTTTCTAACCGTATGAGTTTATTATAAGGTATGGACAAGAAATCCCAATAGTGAAAGCGCCAGATATAAACGGTGGAAATTTCGGAAAATAAGATCTAAGTCTAGAATCTAACCAACTAAAATTCTTGTCATTTTATCGGATATGATTGATAGTTGATCATCGTCAGACGGTTAGAAAGCGAGGAAAGAAATAGTTTTAGTGGCTCACGGTCTATTGTATTGTTCATGAATGTTTTTCGATATACAAAAGCACTGATTTTGACCGAAATGATACATTCTAGATGAGGATACAAGCAATGATAAACTTTTTATAAAAGATCTGTGACAAAGTCTAAGTGTAAGAAAATTAATGGAAGTACATAGTGCAAAAGGTAGAAAGTATGATAAAAAATATGTGTTTGTTTTTTCACAGATCTGACTAATTAATTATATCACCATCATAAGAAAAAACTTAAAAATGTGAATTAGCTTGCTTTTTTCTTGTAAAATGACAAAATTATCAAGATATAAGGCAAAAAAAAATCTTTCTGAATAATTATTATTTATGTGTGCAATTAAATTTTAAAATGTCTGCATAACTTTATTAAAAGAGTACTTACTTTTAACAACCTTATTTCTCTGAGGGCAATTTTTCTTATCAAAGGATCGTCTTCGCTCTCGGCGAACTTTTTTATAGCAACTATTTCACCTGTATCCCGATTTCTACATTTGTACACCAAACCGTAGCTCCCCTCCCCCAATTTGCTAATCTTTTCATACCTTTCCATACTTTTTGAGGAAGTTCTTTGCCTAGGAAAAAGAAAATAAGTACAAAACTAATGTAATTAAGTGAAATTAATACGAAAAAAGTTTAGAAAAATACCAGTAAGTTAGGGGTCTACAGTTTAAATGGCCACCGGCTCTGACTCGCTGTCTAGCCATTTAACGAAATTGGGGGATTGATTTTCTAACGCACAATAATTTTCAAATAATTTTGCAAACGGAACATAATTTACTGAATATTATAAGTTTTAAAATATATTAACCATTTGACAGTTTTATTGACGATGTCATTCCCTCATTTTTGGTTAGATTAATGTGGACTTCCATTTGTTATTAAATATAATTACATACAGTTTTATATATAATTCTTACAAAAAAATTACTCAGTACAAAAAAAATATTTTTAATTTTTAGTAGTAGTAGAATCATATCTAAAATTTAGGAAAACAAGAATGGTGGTGGTAAAAGAATCTTTTTCATCGCAGAAATGCGGGTCGTCATTCTGATCTGACAAAAGACTGGTATTGATGGTATCATGTTAACTACTGAAAACTAGCGCCATCTTCAATGTCAATTAAATATTTTCAGTATTTGGTAAGAATTTCTTAGATTATTCCGGAAAGTTTGATTCCACACTGTTTTCATATATGAATGTCGACTAACATATTTAATTGCATTAATTCATCTATCTCTTTAAATTAATCATCTATTTTTTAATGAATATTTTGCTGCATATATTGTCAAATTTATTTTTATTCTATCAATCTTTTTCCTTTTCCCTATTTTAGATACTATATATTACTTGAATAATGTTCATAACCTATTTAATTATTTCAAATTTAGTAGGGCGCCAACATATGATAAAATCAACAATAAATATAATTTTAAATTATTTATTTAAATAAATACGGACAAAGTAGAAAAAATATTATAAACAATTCATGCTCTAAAATTTTTCGTTATACAATTCATTGTATAAAATATAGACAGTTTTTTAATTATAATAGTTATTTATACAACTTGGGTGTAAAATACCTCTTTATTGCCCGAGTATCAGTTTGTTGCGAGGACAATAAAGAATTTTACACCCGAGTTGCGTACAAAGTTTTATGCATGACCTAACTTTCAATCAATAGCACTGATTGATTCTTTACAATCTTAGAATATGTTATTCCGAGTGTGAAATACACGCGAATAGAAGTTGGACTCCAGTTTCGTATTTATTGTTGCTTGGCAACAATATTATAAATATTACTTTATTCCCTAGGGACATAAACTGCCATTTTATTCCCTGTTATTAAGGATTAAAGCGCCACATTATATATCGGTCATGCATAAATTCTATTATATTACTTTGCAATCATAATATAATAATAACATAATGAAATCCGATGGGTTTCGTAGTAGTATTCTTCTGGCGCTTGATTTTTTTTGGATTTGTTGTTGGTTTCAAATTTATTCAATGCAATTGTGATTGTATGATTTAGTCAGATTGTTATGTCAAATGAGACCGACATTTAATTGATGTTAACTCGCGGAGATTGCAAATAAGGTATTGTTCCTTATCTAATTTAAATGAAAACTGCTACGTAAGGAGGAAACAAACATTTATTTGTGTCTTTAGATATATCCAGCCAAAACAATATAATATTTAAAAAAAATATTAAACGCTTAGAAAATAAAGAAATATTTTTTGAAATATAATTAACGCGTTGCTTATCGGTGTTTTAATCATCGCAATTAAAAGTAAATTAATTCCTGATGCTCTTATACGTGCAACGAACCGCGTGTGGAAAGCTACTATACTATGGACTACCCCACAAAATCGACGAATTAAAATTAATTTTATTTTTCAATAGGGATCATCGACAGCTAGTTTCCTTACTAATCCACCAAAGGGTCAATTTCCACTTTTTTATTGTATTTGTTCTTACGGGAGACTTGTAAAATGATTCCAAGTGTAAATATTAAAGAAAGTACGGCATAACGGTATAACAAAGAATATTACAGATTTTGACTAAACTTGAAGAGATAAAATAATGTATTCCTTCACGACAAAAAGAATAAGTAGAAACAAATAAATAAATACCCCGAAGGATGTGGTGTAAAAAGTCACATTATCTGAGGCAATAAAAATTACTATTTTTAAATACATATTTAAAAATAAACTTAAAAATACAATAAAAATTTTAGATGGTGTAATGTAAAAAGTATAATAAGCTAAAATAATTTTAAGATTAAAAAAAAGAAGAAAGAAAGAAGGAAAATATTAATCGAAAATTCAGGCTTATGGTCGTCCTACAAGGAACGGGATGAGTTTTTAGTTAGCTTCAAAGAAGAAGAAAATACCAGATCTGTGCCTTCTGATAGATTCAATATTTTTAATTTATTGATCTTCTATACTGTTAAAGAAAAAAATATACCGTCTGTAAATAAAAAATAATCTAAATTTTAAATAATAAATTTTTAGATTAGTTAAAAAAAACCTTTGAAACAAATGCACCAAATAATCCAATTTAGCAACAGTGTAAATAATAAAATACAATCAAGCTGTTAAATTATTTCAAAATTATATTCTCGGCAACTTCGTCCTTAACATACCACCGATGTTCGAATATATAGCAATAGTTCTAATTTCTAAATGTTTAAATTAAATGTGAACATGAATACCTTTCATTTAGTCTGCGTTTGATGACAGTTATCGTCAGCTGTTATCCTTTATAAACGTAAGTTGACTTAGCCACAAATTCCACCCATTATTTTATATTTGTCGGCCAATAATTGAAGCGAACATATGAATGTCAGTATGACATGAATTATTTAATGAAAGGTCGTCGAAATCGATCAATTCACAAGGTTTAGGTTTTTTTTTATCGCAACAGAACGAAAACAATCTCATAAACATTAATTCTGGATTACCATCTTTTATCATGCCATACAAATAGATAAATCACGAAATAAAACTTTAATTTATACGAATAAACATTTTGATTTAAAAAAAATTCAATTTAAAATGCAGAAATAAATTATTCAATCATTTATGGGGTGATATTTAAATGATCGATATGTGCCATGTCGCAATTATGCTTCTACTTTGAAAGTCATTTTTTATTTATTAAAACATTTACCACTAAGTTTTATTGTAAGCGACTTTTATATAGGATTTATATTTTACGAAATAAGAGAAATTCTTTGTCCCTGAACAACAATATAAACAAAAATTAGAATTATAATTGATAAAAATACAGTTTAGTATGTGGATGCATAAATAACTGTATTTCCAAAATTTATGCCTATTTTGCTTAATATACATTAAGTGAAAATAGCACGAACTCACTTTCTAAGCATGAATCATAAATATTAATGCTGTTTTGTAACTCAAACAATTTTATTTTTCAATAGTGTCCTTGGCATTAACTCGAACTTTTTAATAATCAATTACGAAAATAATAAAAGGATATTTGTTAGTTATTATTATGAAAGAGATAATAAAAAATAAAAACAATTTAATTAAAGATTAAAAATATTAGTCAATGTCATAGTTTTGGTGTATGCGCCGGGACAAAAGGAAATTTAAACAAAAAACCTACGATTAATTCATTTGCAAAATTCTTTTGCAAAGAAAATATTTATAGGAAGAAACCATCACCATCCATGTACAAACAACATACATAATTATTATAATTATTAATTAATCATTTATAATAATAATGATATTAACTCTTGATAAATTACAAACTGTTTTGTTTGAGTTAGCGATAAATGTTAACAATGATTCATATGTATGTTTTTAATGTGTATTTATCTACCACATTCCCACAGTAATTAATTTTGTTATCTCAACCTTTTCATTTGATGTTTCTTTATTTTATTTTATTGCAGGAAAATTAGCACGCAACAATATATTATTCTGTAGGACAGTTGAAAGATAAAAATTCCAATTAAAATATTGACATTTAGTTGTAATTGTTTGTATATACTCTTTATTGCAAAATAGATATATCAAGGATGAGAAAAAATAAATAATATAACAAAAATGGTTGGCCAAAAGATAGTGCCACCTGTAATGTAGGTGAAGATCTCCAATTGACCAACTTTATGTTGATTTTTCCTTAACATTATTTTTCTTTAAAATTACAAATCCACCTCTCCTTTCTTCGTAAGATGCTAATATAGACTCTATGAAAGGAGTACAAAATGTTTTCAATTTTATAAATCATTGAAAAAATGATCTGAGCTTTTTAACATTTTAAAATTAAAATTTGGTTTTGTGTTATAATGAAGATATTTAAAGTCTATGTAATTTTATTCAATAAGGTTTTAATTCGTTAATAAAATATTAATTAATTACTTTCTTGCACGTAAGTAATATTTAAATATTGTTACGATATTTTTTTAGCCAAACTTTCCGTAGCATGAATTATTTAGACATTTTTCATGCCTTGTAATTACAGCTGTTGTACGTGTCCGGTAACTTGACCTCTATTCCACAATTCTTCCAAACTATTCTTATCTCACGCGAAGCGTAAAATATTTAATGATTAGGCACTCGTAAAACTTTGCACAAAATAATATTTAAATAATTTGTATTAACTTATATTAAAACAAAAATAAATTCAAAATAAAATATTTATTATTTTTATAAAATGTGAATAAAAAATTTCCTTTTTAATGAATGGAAAACGTTTAGTTATTAGAGAACTAGCAAAATAGCTATTCCAACTTTAGACATTGATGTGTTCGATTGACATTGAAATCTATAAATATTAAAAGAGATGAGTAAATGGTAAAAATAAAACAGATTGATTTTCGAAAAATCGGTTAAAGTAATTGAAAATCAAAGAAGCATAAATCTTATTAAATTTTTACCTTTTCGGCAATAGTTGCAATTGGTTTCCGAGTAACCAAAGTTTACTCCCGTTAAACCATTTCTCCATTCGTTCGCGGCACCTGTATACTAGGTACTGTAAAGGATCCTTGTAAATGTTTGTTACCTAGTTGCCAGGGTAACAGTTCGGTTGGTAGTAACCGGGAAATCAGCTAAATACCTACATCTACACCAAACCAAGTCTGTCAGTAATAATTAATTAGATTGGAAAACACACGGCTTGTTATTTAATAAAACATTGCAATTTATTAATAAATTCATATCTAGAAAATTGATCTAATAAGTCAATATTTGATATTGGTTAAATTAGGTCAATATTAATGACTTTTAAATTTATTTAGAATGATGTTTAGATAACTACTTTTATGATATTAACAGGTTTTAAATATTCGTGGAATATATTACAATTACTTTTAACAGAATTAATTTAGTTAATATCCATTTGCCTTTAAAACTTTGATTCGTTATTTTTGTTTCGAAAAAAAAAACTTTTATTTTATCACAGAATTTAAACATATGTTACACATTTTATTTCAAAGGGCTCGAGGTTTCTGAATTTAATAAAACTGTTTGAGCAGGGTCGCGTTTTGATTATTAGATTAAAGGTAAAAAAACCGACAAAGCCTGAGACGTGTCTGTGGTATTTCCAAGAATGAATCGGCGTTTACTGAGTCAAAAAGAGTTAGAAGAAACTGCAGCGAAAATTGGATTGTCAGACTCTGAAGAAGATCCATTGCAGTGTACTGAAGAAGACAGTAACTATATTCTTTCATAAAATGGCGATATATCACACGAAATTTTTGTAAATTATTAGAGCTGATATGGAGAAAACTACTTTTAAGGGACGTTTAGTGGAAAATGTGGCCATAGATGTGAAAAAGGAAGAAGTTGATTAACGTGGGCGATTTATTTACCAACTTCTAGAAGAAGGTGACATTGGTTTTCTTAAATAACATGGAAACGAAAACAAAAACTATTTTTGTTGCTTGCAAAATACCGTTATGCAAATCATGTTTCTTACTATGTCATTCATAATAATTTGTATACAATAAAAGTTATTGCTTCATACTAAATATTACGCATCGACATATGTCAACCACACTTTTTAAGATGACTGATTACCCTAAAGTAAATAGAAAGAATAATATTAAAGTTCCCCCCTGATTAGATAGTTCACTGATTGAAATAAGTTGGCAATGACAAATTAAAATTTGGCACTCCTGCATTATTGCAAATGGCCGTAAATTTAAGGCGGGAAAAATAAATATTTAGCGTACTTTCTACATGTTCTTACATATGAAAGACAAAACACAGGATTGTAAACAATGTCAGATGTAAAGGGTAAAAACAGCGATTTAATGTGCTGACAGGTGTGGACCTATTAATGTAAATTGGGTTGCCTAAAAATTGCGGTCATTTAATTAGCAATTTTTAATAAATCAACAAAAACCTACAATATACAAATCCTATTAAGTTTTGATAGAAGCAGAATTGATTATAAAGAATAGTTTTAGAAATATGAAAAATCTTTTCCCCCATTGATGTGGTTCGCTTTATACTTTAAAACATTCTGAATTTATTTTGTCCATTCTTTTAGAGTAGATACACCTACTAGTTTTTATATAGGGTTAGTTAGTTTCCTCTTCCTAACAGACTCAACTAGCTATTAAATGCCACAATAAGTTTTAAAATTTTTACAAAATAATACAAAAATCAAGAAAAGTTTTTTTATCAGTTTATTTCATAACATTAAATAATTAAAATTTCGGTTTTTGCATGATTTAATATTATTTGACATAAGCTCCCAGCCGGTGGACAATTCTTTCCGTTAGCCCAACGCAACAGTGTATCGGATAAGAATTGTATATTATGCGTATTTGTCATAAGCAAATTAACGTTTGAATCAGAACTTCCAGTTGTAGTACTTGCATCCAAAACCGTGGGCAAAACTGCAATAATATGTGCACGAGACTTTTCACCTTTTCTTTCATCAAGCAATTTTATCAAGTTGCTTACTGCAGATTTTGCACGTCCATATCCAACCAATTTTGTAGATAGATGTAATTTCGCATTAGAACCTACAAACAATAGAATTAATAAAATCAAAGGTTTTTGGCTTTAAACAATTTGAAATCTAATTTTACTTTTATGTAATTGGAGGAAGATTTAGATAATAAATCAAAATATTGTCTTCATATTGATTTTTGGTCACACCTTACAGGTTTTGTTAATAATAAGGACGAAATTAAGAATTATTTTACCTGATAAAACGAATAGTCCTCCATCCACTAAATACCGTGCTGCGATTGTTGCACAAATACTTGTCACACCTGAAGTGTTTGGATCATTCAATTTTTCATTAAGTAACCAACTACTAGAAAAGCAAATTATAACATGTAGTTTCTTATCTTGTAAAATCGATCCAAGTGCTGCTAAGACATCATGTTCTTGAGCAACCTGATCATCTCCTTCTCCGACCATGATATTAACGTCTGCATGAGTATTGGCAGAATAATCTACTGAACCTACCCACCAATTTGAAGATTTAAATAAATGAACACATTTACTTCCTAAACTGCAACAACCTCCATATATTAGCACGTACTGAATTTTATCAAGTTCGTTCATATCTGCGCAATCTCCTTTTGCCCCCTTCCGACGAAAAAGGCTTTGAATGAAGCTTCTAAAAGAAACTTCGCGTTCTATCTTTGATAAAAAATTTAATCCTTTTTCCAGTGGCATTGATAACTACTAACAAATACGAATTGTTATAATAATTTTTGTTAACAAATACAAATGAGATATGAACATTTTTTGATGATTTTGATGCAGATAATTTTGAAAACCAAGGAGATATTACGAAATCAAATGTCAGATGTTTTAAACTGACATTTAATAAAAATAAAAGTCAAATACAATATAACACATTTGATATTCGTAAATTTTCCAAATTGTTAAGAAATGTTCGTAAGTGCAAAAATTAAAAACTCCAGAAATTCAAAAACGAGCGCATCATTGCTTTCCTGTTTCTATTGGTTATTGCGGAACTGTGCGGAACCCAAGCACACTGCAATTGAACTTTATTTTGATTCAGAAATGACAGATGAATTTCATGGACTAAGCACCTCTATTTCTCTGTGTAGAACCAATTATTTTAGATTATTTTTAAAAATTTCTTTAACCTAAAACTTATTTGGTTGAATTTTCATGTGTCATTGTAGTTTTTACATTACCAACTTCGAAAACTTAAAACACTATTCAAACTAAAAAAATAAATAAATGCAAATTTACGCGAAATAGAAAAATTTTATGAAAAACTCTTATTATAAATGCCACTTGTAAAACTCACATATTTGCGCAACTCAACGCTGTGCGTTTTGTTGCGCAAACTATGTTCGTTTTACAAGATGGCTTTTTATAATACTCGTGTTACAAATAACTATTATGTGAAATGTTAAAGTAAGTATTTCAAATTTATTCTAAAAATTTAAAAATTTCTTAGTTTTTATTCTCTATACTAACTGAATTGTATTAGAAGAAAGAAGAAGTTTGGATTTTCATATTTTTTTATTAAAAAAGATAATAACAGAAAAATATATACACATTCATACTAACATTAAATCAACAAAATATATTTAAAACAACAAATAAAACATTTACATATTTACATTGGATCTTTTGTGCAATTATTTTCTGTGCATTTTCATACACTTTTGGAATGACGATGTGTTCCTTCTTCTATTTTGTCATTTTCTTTTTCATCCGGTTGACCTTTTACGGTAAAAGTAACATAATAACGTTTGTTTTGATCAAGTCGATCAGTGGGTAATGAAATAACTTGTTTATCATTGCCATGACATAGTTCTAGAGTAACAGCTTTTTTTCCTCCACCATATATGTCTGGTAAAAAGTTTTGTTGTGGTCGGCATGATGTGAACCCAATTTTCGGAATTGTGTGATGATCCATTTTCGGCACTAAAAGAAGTTGTTTTTAGATTATTATTAAAGACCTTTCATGTTTATAAAGTCTTAGAGAAATGAAAATAATGTTCAATTATTAAACATTGCAAATAATTATATTTTGATATCTGAATTGTAATTTTGCTCAATAATCTCAATATATCTTCAACTGAACATGAGAGGTATGCAATATTTTTTGGCTTATAAATTTTAGAATTTTGAAGGTTCGGTTAAGATGAGTTTTTCTAAAAGCAGGCTTTTTGCCTCAGATACAATGTTTTGACAAAATGCAAAAGTTTACTTTTCATATCGAAACATAAACATATTGTTTAAACTAATCATATACTTACGATATGCAGCACAAGGAATACCAGTGTATGCATGGGTAGCATGCATGCATCTATTTGTACTTTGTGTGCAAAGTAATGGATGATCTGCAGTAGATTCAGGAAGTCCTTTGAGATATTCTGGAGCAGAATTCTTCTGAATTTTTCTTAAAGATTCATACAAAAAGTGTTCAAAACTTTTAAATGTATAATCTTTAGGAATGTATCTTCCAGCACCAACTGTAGCAGCGCAAGATCTATGGTAAGAATCAATTGCTCTCTTAACTAAAATAGATTCATTATGTTGTCCAGCACGTATTTGCAAACGTTTAAGGTCTAGGAGATGTTGAAATATCTTTCGTTCTAAATGGTACCTAAAGTAACAATGTTTATATTTTAGTATGTATATATTTTGATTAATAAGTAGTCTAACTACCAAAAAAGCAATAAGAAATGAAGAAAAACATTCGAAGTATTGGCATTTTATATTATGGCAATACATACCGTCTAATATTTCCTTGTATAGACTGAGTAACCGATGTCATATTAACACCTCTTTCAGAAACATTTTTCCATTTAGGAATGCGGCTGCTACGTGGACTTGGTTCAAACCCCGAATCAATTAAATTACTACTTTCGTAGTCACTTCCAGCACTTCTTGCATTTCGTGCTTTTGGTTTCTTCTTGGTCTTTCTTCTCATTTCCTTTTCATCGTCAGATGCATCGCTGTAATCTGCTATGTTAGTTTCTGATTTTGTTTTTTGTTTGGATAATTCTGGAAGAAGAGGTATTCGCGATTCTAAATTTGATTTAGCTCGTCTGTCTTCATCTTGCTGAATCGAATTTTTAGATCTTCGTAATCTTTCTCTACCCCTTTCATTAGTTTTAGATTCTTCTGATCGAGATCTGGATTTTCTTTTGGTCTGTGCTAGTTTAGATTCTTCAAGTACTGTAAAACTTTTGTGTTCGCGTTTTGTGGCTGTGCTAGATGCCGAGGACGTTTCATCTTCCGAAGATTTTGCTTCAATACTACTTTCCTGTGGTTGATGACGAGGAATGAGAATAAGATGATCCCGTTTATCACCTTTTAGAAATCGTTGTTGTTTATCATTTTGCGATAAATCTGCACTTAATTCTTCTTTTTCTTCTAAACCTGAATCATCTTTTGAGACAAGATTAGGTGATTGATCTGAATCCGAATGTTGAAGCGAACTATCATCAACGCCCAAAACTTTTAAAATGGCAGCGTCAACATTTTCACCTTCAGCTACTTTTGTTATTGTACTCCAAATTTGTGATTCAACTTTTCCATCTATTACTTCACCAAATTGTTCATCGGTTGTATTTTGGGTTTCAGATTCATTTGGAATATTAGTTTCTAATATTTCATAAGCTTTTGTGTTATCTTCCAATTCGTCTTCTGTTTCAGCATGAATATCTTTCTGAGAATCACCTTCTAACTTTTCTTCACTTTGTGTTTCAACAGTAGTCTCTTCTAATTGACTCTGTTCTATTAATTCTGCTACTTTTCTTTCATCTATACCTTCAGATTTCTCTATTTCACAATCTGTTAATTTTATTTGATCTTCACTGATTTTAAAATCGCTTTCTAATTCTTGGATCATTGATTTCGTTTGTTTACTAGTTTCCTCTTCAACGACTTCAATCGCATCTAAATCTTTAATAGTTGTAGAAAATGAACTTTTTTTGACATCATTCTTTAATTCTTCTACAGTATCTTTTATTTCTCGCATTCTTCCTTCTAGAAGTTCTTTTAATTCAGTTAAGACTATTTCTTCTTTGACATTCTTGGTTACTTCAACTATCTTCTTTTCTACAACCCGCACTTCATCACTTTTCATACTTTTAATTTCTTTACGGAGAGTATCAAGTTCTTCTCTAAGAGATTTTATTGCATCTTTATAAGTATCTTCTAAACTTGGAGGAGGTGCATGTATTGATGCTTCAACTACTAAATTTTTTTGAATTTGTTCTGGTTCTTCTATACTTGTAAGAGACTGAATGTCTGGATTTATTTGTTTATTTTGAGGATCAATCACGGATTCAATTAAATTAACTTCTTTACATATACTTTTTGCTTTAGCTTCAATTGTTTGTGCCAGAGTTTCAATTTCTTTAATGTTCTCATTTATATCTTGTTGTGTTTTAGATGGAGTATTTGGAGGTGGTGGCGTTGCTGCAATTACTGTAACTGTAGGTGTTTGCAATGTACTTGGTGATTGTTGAATATTTATTACAGTTTCTTTTCTTCTAGGATCTGGAGTATCTTGTTTTGGTTTCTTTTTGGTCTTCTCTTTAAATTTTGAAGGTTTTGCGCTTTTGGGACGTGTGATATCTATTTTTTCTTCCAAATCGCCATCAATAGATTTAACTATATTATTGTTATTAAAATTATCTCGGGGTGATTTCTTCTTTGCTTTACCATTACCCAATTTTTTTGTTTCGCTTCTGGGCGTATCCTTTTTTATATTAGAAATATCTTCTGGCTGTTTTTTCTCATATTTATAAGCTACTTTTCTCTTATATGATCTTCGTTTTCGTTTTTCTTCTTCTTCTAACATTCTCTCTTCACTTTCAGTTGAGGAATCTCCCCAGAAGGTAACATCATCTCTAATTTGCAAACTAATTGCTGTTGAAGGTGGTCCACCTGTACGATTTGCAGGAAGACCACCTTGTAATTGTAAATATTTTGCTGTCGATCGAAATCCCCTTTGCATTGCACAATCAAGTGGCGTCATGAACACATTTTTAGATGTCCTTAAGATAGGATTAATTTGTGCACCAAGATCTAGGAGTATCTGAAAACACATCAATCAGAAGTTAATTTATTTTTTAAATTTATTGCAAAAAAAAAATTCAAGGGTGTATATTAGCATTTTATTGAACATCACATATGAAGGCCAATAGTGAAGGACGTGAATAAATTAATTTTTACCTTGCACATATCAGAATTATCATTTAAAGCAGCTAAATGCAAAGGACATCTTCCGTCATTATTTCTCGCATTAACTTGACTTGGACGTGCTTCTAATAACCATTTAACTAATTCTCTTCTTCCAGAACCAGCGGCTTCATGTAGCGGAAGATCCCCTCTTGCATTGCGTAGCCACAGATTGGCCCCGTGTGCTCCTAACATTTTAACAGTTTCTAATTGCCCTTTGGCACAACCACAATGTGCTGGACTTCTACCTTTCCTATCTTGTCTATTAGCATTCGCACCATGAGCTACAATATCAATATCATTATTTATTACTTAAATTATCATTGAACGAACTTACAAAGAAGGAGAGCAGTAGCATCTGCATGTCCTAATGTTACTGCATAGTGCAATGCTGTACATCCATTGCTATCTATTACATCTACGGATGCACCACATAAAGTAAGTAAGGTATCTAAGCAATCTGTATGTCCTCTGGATGCGGCACAATGTAACGCAGTTAATCCATCTTTGTCAGCAGCTTCTACACCTGCACCAGCTCTTATTAAAGCTAACATAGCTCTTGTTGATCCTGCACTTGCTGCCCATAGTAAAGGTTGTCTGCCATCTCCATCTGCTACCGATATGCTGATATCAGGATGAGATAAGAGAGTTTGCAATACATTGAACCCCAAGTTAGAATCTTTATCCTAAAAAACATGTTCATTCAAAATTTCTAGTTAATATATCGGTTTGATTAACATTCATATAAATACCATATAACTTCTAAATTTGATTTATAGTATAATGAGGAAAATGAAAAGGAAGAAGATGGCGCAGAAGGATAAGAAGAAGGAAAGGTCCATCGTAATTTTCATTTTTTTCTAAATTATTTTTTTATACTTCTACATAGTGGGTTCATAATTCTAATAGTATTGTAAATCACAAGCGCCCCTTAAAATTCGTTATGCATGAATTGTATATGAAATTTTTTCTACTCTACCTGATTATTTAAATAAATAATGAATTTACAATTAATTTTTTGTTTTTTGTTTTTACATATGTTTAAATATCCGTGCCATTTGACACAACATCAATGTGACTGAATGTAGCAGTGACAATTATTTTGAATAAATTTAATACCAACATCGAAACATAAGAATCCGGGTGCCATAATGAGGCTATTATGATTGGAAGTAAAAAAAATTAATTTATAATATTAAATATATGATAATTTTTTACTTAGTAATTTTCTTCATGCTAACAATTTATTTCGCTAGCATTTTATGTTTTATTTGTACTATTGCCCTAAATAAGGATAATGTCATTCACACACTAACATTACATTGTTAATACGTGACAATTTTCGATAATTTAAATCTAATTTGGAAACTTACCCCACCACACATTTGTGCGGCATAATGTAGTGGATATCCGCCATGGACATCAGGGGTGGAAACAGGTGCCCCTGCCGCAAGCACTGCCCGCAGTGCTTCCGTCTCACCACAAACTGCAATAGAAAATAGGTTGTGAGAATTGGTTGCGTGTTAGTTTGATGTGATTTAAAAAAAAAAGTTTCGTTTTCATACTGAGAATCAGCGGTACGATGTTAATGGAAATTTTCAAACTAATCTCTATGACAGAAATGAAGAGCTTAATTAAATTGGAAACAACTAGGTCGACTTTTAAAAATCATCTCATGTATTTTGTAATATCAAACACGCAGAAGTAGTGTAGAGATAGCTTATTTTGTTTAGCTATATTAAATCAATTTCCACTATTTTTTTTTTAAGAAATTTCCTTGTGTGATGTGTTATTTGCAAGAAGACATCCTATTTTGCAATTTTTTATTAACTTCTAAATGATTTTTGGTGAAGTTCATATTAAACATAAATTCTTTAAATGATATTTAATTAAAAATCAACTAATTTACATTATGAGCCAATAAATATTTTACCTTTTCATTAATACAAAGTGTGCGGAAAGTTGAGCGGAAACCCACTTAAAATTTTTCTTTTATTTGTCATAATTTGCAATTTTCTTTGTAAAGTACAGTGTTTGCTTGTACTAAACATGTAATATGGATAATAAAATAAAAATTAAGTTTACATAGGTAATTGCTTCAGTTATATACATATATTATAGTTTATTAACTTATTGGAAATTGATAAATATTATATCGTGTCTAACAATTTATTATTAATAAATATTTCCATTTACATTTACAAAAACTGATTTATTGGAAATACATGTACTTAAACACACACTAAAAGAAAATAATTTTATAGTTAGTTACATCAAATTTTTCGGTTTGTATAAATTAAAATTTCTTTAAAATATATCTCTAGTTTCTACAAAATAAAGTAATTAGGGTGGTTGATGCATTGTTACAATAAATAATAGGAACTTTGAAATATAGTGCGACACCGTAAATTTGCCACCTAATCCTAATACCAACTTTTGAACACCTGTATAAATTAAATTACAATACATAACAATAATATCACATCGAATACATATATGTTGCTATTGCTAATTATG
This sequence comes from Coproporus ventriculus, assembly GCA_027574865.2. Lineage (NCBI taxonomy): Eukaryota > Metazoa > Arthropoda > Insecta > Coleoptera > Staphylinidae > Coproporus > Coproporus ventriculus. The sequence continues at coordinate 218,542 of JAODAH020035295.1, read as the reverse complement.
TCTTTTGGCGAAATCGATGACGTGTAACGGATTTAATTTTGTACATAGTATATTTTAAAACTTTGTACAAATCCTCAATTATAATTTTTGTTCAGTTATTATTGTGTAAACTCTTAAATGAAAGAATTACTTTAATTATGCGTGTCTTGTTTATTCCTAAATAATTTCTAGTATATCTATTTAAAACTATAAAATCGTAAAGTATTATGTGCACCTTTGAATAACTTGTATCATAGCTCAATATTTCCATGGTTATAAACTATTTCTATAGACGCACTAGAAAAATAATTTAATGTTGTTTTCGTGATATTACTGATATAATAAAATTAGCACTTTTGTGCTCCTATTTTGATTAATTAATCCTGAATTGGTTTATTTTTACTTTATTTTGATTAATATATTTTCTTTTCAAATTGATTGTTTAAAACATAAAAGAGTAATTTTTTTTGTCATAGCAGATGAAGGTTGAAAAATTGATAATTATTGATTAAACTTTTGTAGTTTATTAAATGCTGATGTTTGCATTATTATTTTATCAATTTTTATTTTTTTATACAATAATAGTGGACTCCTCCTCGTGTTATTTAACTAACCTTGACACAAGAAAAATGTATTTAATAAAATTACATCCACTTTAGATAAATGTATTGTATACACATTTAAAAAGGAATTTATAAATTTAAAATTGAATAAATATGCATTCTGTTTAACGAAAGAATAATGCAATATGAAAAAATCTGTCAGAAAATTATTCAAACTATAACTGGCTAATTTCTCTTTGGATAAAAATACGCAAATTAAGTTTATTTTGAAAAAAGTAAAATAAAAAATAAATAAATTTTAAATAGTAATTTTAATCTCCAAACTTTATTTATAAGTATAATATAACCCGGAGTACATCTCTAAAAATAATTATAATAATGTTCCTAATTTCTGACTGCGGTAAAGTAAAACGCACTATGTGCGTAAAGCTCTACTTAAATAGCCCGTATTCTGTGCGTTTAGCACTTTCAATAGTGATCGTAGAAATTCGAACTGTTAAAGATATGACAGTACAAAACATTTAAAAGTGCATTAAAATTTATATTGTGATGAATACTAAGAACAAAAGTTGTTGTGGTGGATGCGCCGGGCAAGAAACGATGATTTTTCACTGCAATTTTAGTAACATTGTTTATTTTCAAAACTATTCAGGAAACAATTAATTTAGCTTTATTATTTCAAAGTGATTTTCTGAGTAAATTGATAATAATTACGACAAGTTAGTTAACGCATTGCTCATGTAGTCATTAAAATTATACAAAGAAAGATATTAATAGAATGGTAGCCTTGAATGTATAATTTAAGAGTTACATGAAAAAACTAAATAGCGTGTTTTAATATATTTCTAAATCCATGTGTTAAGTAAATATTTGTGATATTTGTCCGGCAGAGACTACTCGACCCAGATTTTGCAAGACTTGCGTGTCTAACCGAATTAACCTCCATTTAAACTTAAAAAAAGGGTTAAGTTCATATATCAGGCGCTTGCAAAACGTTTAATCGTATGACAGCTACATATTTCACTTACGTACAAAGTGTTAAATAAATTTAAAGTCATTAATTAATATTACTCGAGAAATATACATTCTTACTATCAAATGAAAATGTATTTTGCACAAGGCTAGACGTATTTCGGGAGCTATGCTCCCTTCGTCAGTAGTATCTAGCCTTGTGCAAAATACATTTTTACTTGACAATAAGGGAGCATATTTACCCTCAATTCGGATTTCAATAGGTAGTACAAATTAATTAATATAACTGCATTTTTACCTTCAGTCTATAATTATTCGAATATAAACTATTTTTTAATATTTTTTTAAATAAATTTTATGACCATTTTTCTGGTTTTGTATATTTTCACGTTTAATCATATTTAAAATTCTTAACTTTTTTAATTTTTACTTATGTGTCTACTTATTTATTATCTAAAATTTATTTGTCCTTTCCAGTCATATCTCCTTAGTGCAGTATCCTCAAACTCAAATAATATGCGGGCCAGATTAACGAGGTAAAGAAAAGTGATGGGTCAGATTTTTGTACTTTTCCATTAGCAAACTGTTTTCTTCAATTTCCTTCCATATTTACAAAATGAATCCACCAGCCGCACAGACTTTCAGGTCACTACTTATGCTTCTGATACAAGAATTTTGTATTCGATTAATGAAGCAGATCGGCAAGTCTTGGTTTATGCGGCAGTCTATATCGATTGTAAACTATCTCTAGAATTATTTTTCCTAACCTTCTCCTCGATTGCCAATTATGAATTTGGGATTCAATTCTTTTTTGTCCATAATGTATGATCCACATATCACTTTATCACGATTTTATTAATGATATTCCTTCACTTGTATTTCGTTGGGAATTTCATAAATAGATTTCTCATTGACAAAATTTGCTTGCATACTACCAAATCTACCCATATTTGCTTTATAATAGAAAAAAGGTAACCAGCATGATTTAAATATCCAACTACTTCAGTGATAAATGCCAAAGGTCAGTTTTGTTTTAATTCCCGTTAAGGACTTACTATGACTCACATATCAGTTCAGTAAATCTTTTTCTTGGAATTTTTTAATCGATAAATTTCCATTGCTAGTAACATAAAACGTAATGGAATGAGACACACTTTAATTACACAATACAAAAAAAACTGCTATTAATTCAATTGGAATACAAATATTCCGTTATTTCTTTGTTATCAGAAAGGTCAAAATGGAAAACACAAAAAAAACTACTTAGGATTTTCTAGCATGAAATTTTTATCAGCATTTGCCATTTTCGTGATGGTTTCCACCTAATATTAGATTAATAATTAATTTATTCAAAATCATAACAAAATATCAATTTATTCAGTGGATTATGAATAGGTATGGGCGGTCATTTTCTCCGTCCATCTCAAGGTTAATACCAACCAAATCGATTAACTCACCCTCTTTTGATAAATACTTTAGGGATAAACTACTACAGACAAAAAATTTTAATCACCGAATCTCAAGGAGAATTCTACAATTGCAATAGAATTTTATTAGAGCTATTTATTTTGTACTTCAATCAACAAATATGACATGCGATTGTAGCTTTAGTGGTTTATTAAGCTATGCATGAATGGGTGGAGGTATAAAAATTCAGGGTCTCGGTTATTAATATTTAAAGGTTGTAAATTGCGCAAAGATAATATCACACTCGCTAGGTCATACTTATTTTTATCACTTCTTATACCTACGTCTCTTTAGTAAGGCAAGATTTTATTGCAGAATTATGGTATCTTATGAATTAATTTAAAATTCAAATCGCATATTTAATCATACATAAATGGTGTACTGAATTACATGAAAATAAAAACTCAAAAGAAATTAGCGTCGAATAATGCCAATTAATAGTTCTTTATAATAGCTATAAATACAGGATTATAATTTTACAACATTCCATAAGGGCAAATTTTGTAATTCTAAAAGTTAATTATTGACCTAATATTAAAGAGTTGCATATAAGACATTTTCTATCGACATGTTTTAAAGATTCAAGTTAGTATTTGCTGCGTATTTTTTTTGAAACACAATTGAATCAATCGTTTGAGAAAGCAGATTTTTCCAAAAACACTTGAATTTCTTTTTATTCGATTTTTACATTGTTGTATTGCAAATAAACAAAGTTCAAGAGAAATCTAAAAATCGAATTAAAAAAAAAGAAATCAACATTTTTTGGAAAAGTTTGGTATCTCAGTCGACTGTCGGAACTGAGGAGACTGAAAAATTTGTGTTTCTTGAAAGACTGATTCAATTATTTTATCTTTTTTTCTAGCGCCATATTTCTCCTGCTGATTAATAGTAACACTTTTTTTGTATACCAAATAATAGAATGTTTATACTTATATAACTAAAGATGATAAAGATTGAGCAAAAATTTTCGGACAATAGGAAAAAAAAATCAATGATATTTCGAGGAACTGAAGTAGGAACAAGTCGAAACAGACGGAGGTGCATTAAATGTATAATCGGGTAAAAACCAATCAAGTCAAATCTTACTTTAGAACAAGAACTACAAACCTAAATTTATGATAAAGCAGTGTTAGTTTTGAAAACTTTATTATTAAGTAAAAAGTAAATATGGAATATTTAAATTTACCTGTTGCCCAATGAACAACGGTGTGTTTTTCACTATCGACAGCATTGACATCGGCTTTGGAAGCCAAGAGGAAGGTAACCAGAGGCATATTGCCTGCAATAACAGCAAGATGCAGTGGTGTAAATCCATCTTCATCGCGGCTATCAATTAAATCTGGAGCTGCCATAAGAAGTAAGTCCGCTGCTTGTGCTGCTCGATTGCTGTTACTAGTACAACAGTAGTGAAGTGCAGTTTTTCCAGTACGATCTATGTGGTAGACTTCAGGAAACTGAAACGAAATAAATTAGAAAATACTTAACACAATTAAATTTTATTTGTAGGAATAGTTTCACCTACAATGTTATTCTACCGATGTATCGTAATTCGATTTATAGATTAAATACAATTTTAGAACTTGAAGCATGTTTAAAATTTTACACGTAAACTTTACAATGTAAATGATAGGGCGAATTGAACTTGCAGCGCATAAACAAACTAGACGCGCCTTTCAAGGTTGCTAGGACATTGTGGAATCGTTACGAAGCGTAGGTGCATTCAACCCCAAAGTAAAGCTAGGGTAAGTCAACTTAAAATTTTTGAAACATCGATTTTTGTTTTAAAACGAGTTAAAGTAGAATGTGTGCATAATTTAAGTATTCTGGTTATCATTGATTTAAAAGCTGCTTGCTCATGGATTTGTTTAGTGATTAGGGTGCCCTTTGATTATTCTTTATGCATTATGTATTCGTATTGATTCGGTGCTGCAATAATAAAATGAAATCAAACGATTATTTTTATAAATTTTTTTATTATATTTACTCTTTTTTTATTTTGTGTACTTATTATAATTTTTTTTTATTATTAAAAATATTATGAAAACAAAGTTCTCTTGCGATCTTTAATTAACTATATTTCTAGACTAATTCTAGCACATCATGTCAATACTTTTGGTAGATTGAGATTAAAATTTTTGTTTGGGCAAATTTATTTCAATTTAGATGAAATTGGTAGGGCTCCATCTAAAATTTAAAATTTGAGTGGCGATCACCATTATGTAAAGTACTGAAAGTATTTTTTCAAAATTTTTAGTTATTTGGTCACTCCTAGTCTGAAATGTAGAGCTCTTTATGTTTTAGCCGTTTCATTTTTTCGATCAGGAAAAAAATTTGTTCAAACCTGTAAAAAATTATAAAATCACATAAATGTTGACGTATATGTGCAGAAAACTAAAAAAATTGCTTTTTTTATTTTTGATATTACTCGAAAACTAATTTTCTCTTTCGATCTATTAAGATGCTGAAAACTCTAAAATGTATCTAATTTTGATTGAATATACCAAAACGTGCTTTTTTGTTTTGAGTGCGATGATCTAATTTTATTTTAATGACTGTCTAGAATTTTTCTACATTTTTGTGCATGTGTTAACAGATCTCGCCAATTTGAAATCATCGAAAAATTTGCGATCGATTATGTACCCTCATATGAAAGAAACTCCAAGATAGAAGAGAGATAGAATGATACGAAATTTGAAATTTGGTCGTTTTATTCGATTTTAAAATCTTGAATTTTTTGCCAATTTTCACGTTTTAATAAGTGGGACAATAATTTAGCGATAGAGGATTTACAAAAGTAAAAACATTTCTTTGCCGCTTAATATATCGAAAAAGAAAATATAGTTTTCGAGTAAAATCCGTAAAATATGTCAGTATATACAAAATTTTTAAAAGACAATATTTATTTTCACTTATATTTTCTTGGGACAGAAACGGTAATAGTATTAACACAACATTGCGTAGTACTTCTCAGCATGAAATTTCAATAACTAATATTTATGTACCTTAAGTCATTGGATGTAATTTTTGTGAAAAATGTCTGTCAGCTATTCGGAAATAATTGTAGAAACTACAAGTTTTATGCAGGTGACTATTAGCAAAATTACTACGTGTTATACATTCAAATATGAAATGCTTTTAAAACGTGATTAAACTTCACGAAATTAAATTGAAATCAAATGGTGAACATGCAAAAGAGCCAAAATGGTTGCTATAAAAACAGTTAAGTTGTTTGTTTTTATCACGATGCTCTTACCACCAACAATTTATTAAGAGCAAAAATAATATTTCTTTTATAAATTCACTTTAAGTAAATACATTTACGTCATTTAAATCCTTTTATAAATCACACACAATGCAATAAATAAAAATAATAATATTAAAAGTGCATTTTTTATTTTTAAAATAATAATGAGACTTCAGTTTGTTTGACATATCGACTAGATCGCTCTACTTACCTTGCGAAAACTAGGTTGCAATGATGTTTTGGGAAGGCAGTGTGAATACTAGCGCGTGCTATGTTTAAGAATGAACTGGCGGTGGTTGTGGGGGTGGCAGCACATGGTTGGCCTAACACTGACCTGTATATTAAGTATACGGCGCACAGAGTCCACATCCCCCTGTTGACAGGAGTACATAAGGGAGGAGACGCCACGCCGGAATACATACTCCGATGCCAAAGGACGTAATATAACTTCATTTGCTGTGCCATTTTCGGCCGCATCGCGGCCGACTGCATTCATTATACACATTTAGGCATTACGGACCGTTTTTCCTCTATAAAAAGGAAAAAAATCAACTGATAGATGAAAAAAAATCAAAACTTTTAAAATTAAAGTTTTTATCACGAACTTGAAAAGTTCATATATCAAATCTAATTTGTTATCTTTAGGTATTTTTAAATTCTGAATCCGGATTTGCAAATTACATCGAAAAATAATAAGGGTAGTTCTTTTGTCGCATTTTGGTAGCTGTTGAGGAACTTTCCAAAAATGGGAACCAAAATTTGACATTTTTTAAATTTTGCGACATTATTTTGTGTTTTGTCAAATGAATTTTGGAAAAAAAATTATTTTTAGTTACCTCTCTCTCTCAAATATTTTCATTTGTTTGCATTTGTTTTGATCATTAGTCATGCTCCCATTCAGGAATCAAACCCGAGGCCTCGTACGCGAAAAGCAATGATGTTATGCGTTGCACCACTAATCCAGCTTTTTCTATTTACACAAACTTTCAATAAAACAATAAAATTTATTTTTGAATCCACTGATTATAATATTTCTAAGTTAAATCGAATTATAATAGTTGAATAATAAAATTAACTTTTTTTTATAAAAATGTATCAAAGTGGTAAAAGTATTACGGATGCTATAAGTAAAAGTATATCCACACGCAAATACTTAATATTTCCTTAATGGTGTTCTACAACATATAATATTCTATAAATTATTTCTTAATAATACAACTGCAGTTGTCAGACAAGAAGAATTTAAATTTAATTTAATTACACACGTACCTTAAAAAGATTTACGATATAATAACCACAATATAAGTAGTGAGAAGAGTTGTGTTTATAACGTTTTTAAACATCGATTAATATCCACTTTTCATGTCAGGTGCGCCCGAAGTATTGTTTCGTGATGGTTCGCACATGACAGCTTTGATTAGAGAGGCACGCGATTTTGTTTTCTGCAATAAACAGTTTTTGGGGGGGTTAGTGCGAAACAACTAATAAACATTTTCTGGAAGTGGGTCAAAACACGTCTCAGGTCGGTCATGGACGCGTGAAATGCGCCAAGGACGTCATACATTCAACAAAAATTCTTGTAATTAGCACGCACAAATTGCCGATAACAATTTTTTGAGACAGTACGTTACTTGTAACGACTCCAAAATTATAACAATTTTTAACAAATCTTAAGTTAAGAATTAATTAATTTTAGAAAATGTTAGAACAAAATTTTTAGGAATTTTAAACAAATAGAAATTTTAAAACATCAATTAAAATATTAAAACTTTTCATAAAATAATTAATAGATATTTTAAGACCTAAAAAATGAGGAAACTAAAGTAGAAAATACGAGTAGATTCAGTTACAATGTTAATGTACAATAAAATAAAATTTGTATGTTAATTTCATTTTCCCATTAAAAAATCTTATGCCACGAAAGTATCGTTATTAAGTAAAATCGACATAAAATTTATTGCCAGTTGCATTACCTAAATGCATATATTTAAGTTATAACATATGGTGGATGCGCCGGGATATGGTGATTTTTAATGTTCGTACGATTTCATACCGTAATATGTATTTATGAAATAAATATTTCAGTTTTTTAAAACATTTTTCAGTTAATTTATCATAAATCCTTTCATCTTTGCTTGAGAATACGCAGTTTTGAAATTTCACATTTGGTTCTTAGGTTACAAAATTTGCTGATACTACCCAATGAAAAACATTGCGACAACATGGGGTGAGAAGGTATAAAAAAGCTGCTTCTCCTCTGAAGACAAATCCTGGTAGTGACTACGTGGATAAATAACTTAAATATATTAGTAACTTTATATATCAAATTTTTTTATTGCCTTGGGTTGGTAATTAGTTTTTGAGCGAAGCAGTGTTACCATTCTCACCACACGGATTATGATTATCACATTTTAAAAGTAATTTTAAACACTCAAATAATTAACTCATTTTTAAGGTTACAGACTAGTCTGAGATAAACAGAAATAATAATAATGAAGTTGCTTCTGGTTAGATAGTCCACTAAATGCATTTAAGTTGGCAATGATAAATTCAAATTTGGCACTCCTGCGTTATTGCAAATGGCTGTAAATTTAAGGCGGGAAAACTGTTATTTCGCATCTTTTTACATATGTCCTTGATCTGTAATCAGAAAAATAAAAAATCGATCAATTTTCTATTATTACTATGAAAGAAATTATTAAATTTAATAAATTCTTTGATTTATGGGAACAATGATAAAAAAATTGGAAGAAGACTGAACCCAAATGCAATTAACTTAATCCCAAAATTATTTACGTAGGTATATTTTTTTAGAAGTTGTAAAATTAAGAAATTAATTAACTAATTACCTACTCGTAAATTATTCAACTATAAAATCATTATCCTTAGTTTCATTAATCTAATAAATAAAATTAAATAATGAGTTATTTTTCCTCTGTAAAATGTTTTGGACAAAATGAATTGGAATTTGATCAATTTAATTAACTTTGACGATTCAAAACGAAATCTAAAACCTTTTGTTAGTAGGCAAAATTTAATCCTATAATTATTTGGTAGTATGTATTATTTTTAGATAGAAATCTAATAATACATTTCTCGAAGGGCAAGTAGTTTTTCTTGTAAATATGTTCTAATCAAGAAATATAATTAGTAAACAAGAAATATATAATCTATTTAAGGATATAATTCCAATAAATAGTCTTTTAATTTTATTACAATTCTATTTATATAAATACGTAAGCCTAAAGTGTCTATGTAAATTTTGAGTAAGTAATATTTATAATAAGATTTGTGTTAATTTGATCAAATTGTTATGGTTATGAATATAAAACAATGTAATATTTGCATTCTACACCCACCACATCATATCTTGCGGTGCAGAAAAATTATTATCTAATCTTTATTACTGTTCACATTTTGGTTCTATTCCTACGTACTTCTTTTGGTAATAAACTCTTGAATATTCTCTCCCATGATTTATATTTATATAACATTATATTTATAATTTATATTAATAATAATAAACAGTTATGTTACTTTATGTTCAATGTGTAATTTTATAGTTGCTGAAATACTGAGAATAACTCAATTATTTATTGTAAAACAAAATATTTACAACTAATATAACACTTCAGTAATAAGTTCATTGAATCCATCCTTCATATGAATTTTTAATGTGCATTATTAAGTAAAAAATATATTACACATGTTAAATTTATGATTATTATTTATCATTCTTATTATATGTGAAATGTAGGACATTCTGTAATTTGGTATTGTTAAGCGCACAATGTAATTTTAATATGAATAAAAATTGAATAGAACTGAACATTCAAAATGGTAACGAACTCGAAAACTTTCATTTTTACCTTAAAAATCTTTCGTATCTTAAAATTCGAGCTTTTTAACGTGCGTTATGAGATTATACAATTTTCACAACTTTATTTTTGAGAAAAATCGCATTTTTCATGTATTATTTGCAGTGATAATATCTCATTCTAAAAATTAAGATATTCCTTTAGCATTAATTTATCATTTAGCAGTTTTTTAATAAATGTGTAACCATTTTTCAAAATATTTAATTTACATTCAAATTATTAGAAAAAATATCAATCTAAATATATTTCATATCGAAATGGATTTTTTAAAATTAAACAAATTGCAATTTACTTTCAGGCTACTTGGAGTTATTATTATTATTATTATTATTATTATTATTATTATTATTATATGTTTGCTTGTTTTGTTTTGATTCAGATTCTGGTAATTAGATATATTAAATTGAATTAGAGATATTTTTATTTAATTACATAATGCTTACAAATAGATGAAACTTGTGTTAACTATATTTGTTGACCTTGTAAGTAATGTAAATTATTAGTTCCTCTGAAAGCAAGAGTTGAAAGTTCTGCAATCGATAAGTACTAATTACTCATTTATCATTCAATCAATGAAGGGTTAGGTGGTGTACATTGACCCTTTAAACAATTTTAACCCGCAGTATAAAGGCTTTATAACTAAAACTTCCCACTTTTCAAAGAACATTTGTTGTACAGATAATAAAATATTATTTAAAAAAAATCCAACAATGAAAGTTCCTATTTATACAACTTCGAGTTTTCTTTACAAAAATGAACTCTCAAACAATAATAAAATACAGTGCGAAGGCAATTTTAATTTTGAAGGTTTAAGTAACTCATCTTAATTCATATTTTCGTGCTCAATCACTATTCACACAATTCCACATGTGAATATTTTCACGTGCTCTCTAAAACAATTCGTTTTTTGTTTAAGAAGTTTTTTCTACCTTGTGAAAAAGGCCCATAATTTTCCTGATGTGTCGGAGAATGAAGCACAGAGTTCGCACTTGTCGACACGCGAACTTATTCCGACATTGTGTTATGCACCCCGAACCATGGAGTTGGAGCACGCTTGTGGTTGAACGTTACCATGGATACTTATAATCACAACCACCCCCTGTTCAAAAAATGAAAACACCCTCCATTGTACAGAATAACAACATACTAATCACTAGAAGTATGTAGGGTTGTCTATACTTTTATATTCAAAATTTTGAATTTGAAAAAACAAAATATCATAATAGCTATTTTTTTTAATCTTTTAGAAAATCTATATCACACATTTTAAAAACATTTTGCTACTGGGTGAGCATAAAAATAGACAACGCGAATATGTAAACGGTTCACTTGCGCTGCACATTGTTACCTTCATTGCACTTATTATAAATGAGAAGAAGATAGAAATATATTGTGATTATAAATTTATATAAACACAATTAGAGGTTATAATTATATTTTTATAAATATCAAATTTTCCATATATTTAATATTTTTTTTTTACTTTGCAATGAAAATATACTTATTATGAAACCCAAATGGGTTTCATAATAGTGTCATTGAGGCACCCGACTTTTTACGTTTCGGTGTTTTTATTAAATTTATTCAATGCAATTGTCATTTTCAGATTCAGTCAGATTGATGTTGTGTCAAATGAGGCGATTGATCGGAGAGATCGCAATTAAGGCATTGTTTCGCATCAAAATAAATCTTAATTTGAACAATTTTGAACAGTTCATAATTTTGCAACAAAAGCCATAAAATAAAGTTTCTGCATATGGTCGGTAATGTCGGTAATTCTGTAGGTAATGAAAGTTTAGTTTTAGTTTTTCACGTTAGACGGCGCTACAAGTTAAGAGTTGTATGTAGGTTGTAGCCTTTCAAATCTTTGTTCTGATTTATTATTAAATAATAATTATTATTATTATTCCCTGGGTTTATCTTAAAATTCACATGACTTTGACTTCAAGCTTTTCAATTTTCGAAAACTTTATTGGTAATTGCAAATTATCTGTGGATGTTCAAAATTACAAAAAGGATGTTCAAAAATGTTCAAATTACAAGCTTGCTAATGATATATTAATAAACTATGTCAAATGAAAAATATTTTTCGAGCAGGCAAAGTTCAAACTCGTATCATCATCCTCAAAAATTCTATAATTTTCATGCAAAAAAAATTAAAGGTCATTCATATTTTCAATTCATAATTTTTCATTTGTACACCTACAACTTTTTCATTTTCCCGGGTATGGAATTCCATACGCGGATATTTCTGCCTGTGGAATCTTCCATACCTGTCAGAGGGAACTCTCCGGGCCTGCATATAGCCAGTTTCTCCTTCTTTGACATTATCTACCCATCTACTTCGTGGTTTACTACTTTTTCCTTCTGCATTCTTGTTACCCATTGAAGAGCAAGATTTCCTATTTTATTTTCTCCTTTTCTTCTTTTTCCGTGCACCTGTTTCCTAGAAAGTGACGGAAAAACTGATATCATGCTTCAATCTCATAGAACCATTTGAACTTGTCCGATAAAGTCATGTGCCATGCTCATTTTCCTTTATAACAAGGTACGCTGAATCTGAATTCACTGTCAAAATTGCGTTAGCACCTCAAAAAATAAGTAATTATCGTCTAGATTTAACTCACAAAAAAAATTCATTTATTCTGATTGATTTGGTTTAAAGTTGTTAAGCTTCTTCTTTTTTTTTGTGTGCTTATGTTATCCATAATTTTTTATACCCGAAGATACAATGGAATTAAAAAACATTACAATAATCTTATAGAAATTAAAATTACAACATTTTCTGCTTAAAAATCATATAAAACTCATACCAACCATGTTAGTTAAATAACTATATTTTCGTATCTAATTATTACATCGCAATTTTCGAAAAAATTCCAATTGTATGTAGAAAGTAATTGAAATCGTTTATTAAAATTATTTAAAATATAAAGATATAAATAAATTATCAATTTTTAATTTGTTAAAATTGGTAATGCTAAATAAGTATTTATTGCGTTTACACATGTTTAAAAATTGCAGAGCGTAGGAACACACATAGATCTTTAAAATGAAGCAGGCGTAATACATCCTACGCAAGAAATCAATAAATGGTGTGAACACAAACCTAGTCAAGAAACAGTTGCATTGAAAAACCAAACATACAATACGATTATATGGTTAAAAATTGCATAATTAAAATTTAGCTGTGATTTAATTATATTTTTAACAATGTTTTAATGAATTTTTAATATTCGTGAACAATCAAAGTGTAAAGTGCGTTATCATGGAATCTCAAAATGATAAAAATGAAACTGGTAATAATTGCTACACCATCAACAAACCTAATGAGTATAAATCTAGAGCTCAAAAAGAATTTAAGATGGTAGGAGAAAAATATGGGTGGGTACCAAAAAAAGGATTAAATAAATTTAGATTTTTTTAGTTACATTGTATTACTTTTTAGAGAATACACGGGGCAACAAGTTAGTTCCCAACCCACAAGGACTACAACAACTCATGAGGATTATGTTCAAGTTGAAGAAGGAGGGCTATATTCAGTTTCTCAAAGGGTTCCAACTGTTAGTGCAAGTTATTCCAATCTCTGTGCACAGGAATCTGGACAAGGTTACTCAAATTTACCTGAATGGGAGCGAGCCACTTCAACAACTGATACAACTAAAGATACTGGATCGGATGTACTCAGTGACAAGCAAACTAGTGGTAAGATCAAGTTTCATCTATTAACATTCTTTAGACTATTTATATATAGAAGATAATCAGACAAAAAAAATTAGAGAATAGCCAAATCTAAATGAAACTAATTCGGCCGAAAATATAGAAATAAGCTAAAGAAATGAAGTAAACAGTTCATGTAAACAAAGATAAATACGAAGTACTATTTCAAAAATTCCTTAATTCAAATAATATTGATCAAAATTTTTAGGAATACACTTATTTTTATTAACTTAGCTTAGGCAATTTGATAAACCACATATTTCTGATTCCCAAAAGGTTACTTTCGAATTTCTTCGCGATTCTTTCTTATTTGAACATTCCGAAACAGAATTTCTCAAAAGTATTTCAATTATCTATATTAAAAGAGTTCTTTTAATACATTAAGGGTGCTGAAATAGCAAAATATTTTCATATGTTTCCTTTAAAGTTCCAAGCATGTTTAAGGGGAGTTAGGAATAGTCCCAGGACTTCTGACAGGGCACTGCGGGCTACTTTGGGCATCTATCAAGACAAGCCTTCATACAGACTTTGTGAGAATGAAGAAGAAATCATCATGCACATTATTATCCAATGTGAATCTGTGTCTCTCAGGAGGCAATTTGTGAAACAGTAATTTACTTTGAGTATTACCATATATATATATATATATATTTGTAGAAATAAACAAAGTAAATGACTGTCTCATTGAACAATAATCAATAGTGGTTTCATATCACAAAGTAATGGTTTTCTCATTATAATTTTTTCTAGCAAAATATTCGCAAATACTCTTAAGATATTATTGTAGTTGCAAGGTGCATTTAAAAAATAACAAATATAGAAATATAAAATAATCTATTTGTACAAAAAGTGTAAATCAACTTTACAAAAGCTAGACATTTTTTCGGAACTTATAAATTCGGAAAATATTATGGCACAATTATTCTTAACAACGAAGTTTTAAGGATTTTCATTTGTTTTCTCCATTGGAGTTATTTTAACTACTTCTTCAGAACTATTTGTAAGATCTGAATCTTTTCTAGGACTTGTCGAAGAAGTATTCTTGGATGTTTCAGGACTGACAGATTGCTCTCTTTTCTTTCTAAGTGATTTAAATCTAAGTTTAATAAATTCCCTAAATCCTTTATGCCACCAAGCATAAATAATTGGATTAATTAAAGTATTAAAGAATCCCAAAATAGCAAGAGGACTTGCTATTAAATATGATAAACGTTTGGATTTTTCAGGATCATCACAGTAAGCATACAAAAGAGAAATTACAAAATATGGACCCCATGTTATCATAAAACTTCCTGAGGTAAACATAACAACTTTAATGGCTTTCCATTTGCTTGGATTGCTGACTTTTGCCGTTGGATGACGTGTAAAAAATTTTTTGAATATATTTTTCTCGGGTTGTTGTGTTGCATTCGCCGATTCTTCGGAAACCTCCGGAGATCTTCCTCGAAACATTCTTAAACCATTTTCTGGTATTTTATTTTCATTCTCATTTCTTTGGGCTCTTTGTAATCTATAAATATTCTTTATTGCATTGTAAAGTATCATGGAATATAAAACAATAACTGTAATTAATGGAATGCTTCCAATAACAACTGTTAATACTATTAGGCCTTTTGGAGCTAATTTTATAAACCAGCATATTCTTCCATTATCTGTATATCCATACCATCCAAATAAAGGCATAAATCCAACCAATAAACCTAAAAGCAAAGATAAAATTTCACTTTCGTTCTTTTGATGATACGTTTTGTTCAAAGAAATTTAGAGCTCTCTCTAATTCATAATTTTTAATGAAAATATTTCGCGACATTTTCTCTAGCTCACTCGTACTTCTATAAAATTTCCACAGACTTGCGATTCTGAATTAAGGAAAGTAGAAAAATATAAAATTAGAAAATATAAAATTCATTGATTTTCTTCTAAAAATCTATAGCTATACTAATTTACTTTTATTATAATTTTGAGTAAGAACATTTCAAGATGACTTACCTATAAGCCATGTTATTCCTATACACATCCTTGCTCTAGTTGGATATACCCATCTTTGATATTGTAGACCATGCAAAATATAAAGAAATCGGTCGACAGCAATTAATCCAACGGAGTAAATCGAAGAAAGTGTGCTTGACACAATTAATCCTAGAAAATATTTACAACATTAATTTTAGTAAACATTTTAGTGAGAGATAAAATATGTTGCTAAAACATATTGATTTATATTTTGATATGAAGATAACCACCGATTTTGAAAATCATTTATCTGTTAACATATGGTAGCAAGTAAATAATGAATGTATTAATAATTAATGGATACGTAGGCGATCATAGCGAATCAGTTGGTAATCTCATAGAAAAAACGCTTAAAATTAAATAATTGTTTAAAATTATTTTATCATAAGAATAATTATTTTCTATTTGGAAAAGCAATTTTAAAAATGAACTCATTATTTAGCAATAAATATAAATTCACCATTTTTATTTATGATTTAATTTTTGGTATTTTCGATTTAAAATTTTAGCATGTGGAATGGGATGCACCTTATTATTAAACAAATTAAACAAATTTATTTTTATAAATATGAGAAAAAATAAATGTTTGCCTATAATTGTAAATGTGTATCGCATAAAACATTATATTTAACCAATTTTGTTAATTAGTGCAAACAATGTTAAAATTTATGACTCTTTTCTATTTTTGTAAACGATTAGGGTTTTTTCAATTTCATGATGTAATTGTTTTTCATTTTTAAATAAGGAATTAATTACGTACCAATTTGAATTACACAAACGTAGTGATCTCTATATTTCGAAGGATACATTTGTCCAAAAACAACCATTATGGCTGTAATTAAATCGGTCATCGCTACATTTCCCAGAAATAAATAGGTTGATCTAGGCTGTTGTCCTAAAACAAAGCAAACATCTTACCTATACAAATGAATCAGATTAAATGTGTTGATTTACTATTTTGCCAACGGGAACCCATGTATTTGCATAAATTGTTTGGTTTGTCTTGTTATTTGCATACTTACTAAGCAATAACTTTGTAATTGCAAATTTATTCATGAATCTCAAGAAATAAAAAAATAATAATTTATATATTTTATACATTACAATAAATAAAAACTGTTAAAGTTATTTATAAGCTTTAGAACTAACACAATTTACATAGTAGACAAATTTTATAACATATTAAATCACTACAAAGAAATTTAAAAAAAAAATTATTGTTTTATTTTAATATAAAAGTACATATTATAAAATATATAAATAAAAAATCTCGATAATATATGAGTTTTTATACATCTACAATTAACATTATTAAAATTTGCATTTAATTACCTTTTTTAAGGATCAATCCACTTGATATCACGACTGCAGAATTGAGTATAATAGATATTGATCCAATCAATGGTATAAAAATATCATAAAGTTTTAAAGTACTTTGGTATGTATTTGGATTTGTGACATTTGTATAATTCATATATTCCGTTGTTGTGTCCATTAATATTGTACTGAATGTATGATTTTGAAAATGCATGAGAATATCAATGTTACTGATGTTAGTTTCGCCCGATATATTGTAATAATTTCTTGTCGACTCCATTATTTACTTCTTGATAGTACCTGAAAAGATTAGATATTTATTTATGTATAAATATTATTTTATTATATTTGCATTAATTTTATTATATTGGAACGATTATTGAATCATGCATTTTAAAGTAAAACTTGCATTTAAAAAAATTTAAAAAATATTTTGTGGAATGAAAAAATAAAATAAATAATTTTAAAATTAATTAAATATAACGAGTTCTAATTTATTTATGGAAAAAATGGAAGAATGTTAAATGATGTTTACTAATTAGAAGAATTTCACGACGTTCACCTTGTAATTTTCTTTACAATAGATTGTTAAAGTATTATTACTTATTACAACCAGAACAAATGTTTCGTTTTTATTGCTAAAATATATAAATAAGTAATTGAAGAATTTAATTATCCTTTAACTGGGCAATACCGAACATTCATTTATACAATACGAATATTTTATTGCATTAATATGTATCTGTTTAATGTTGTTTGTGCATAAAAATTATTGTAAGCTGGTATTAATTAAAATGATAATGAAAATCTCAGCTCGTGCAGAACGCATGCATGATTAGATTTTACCAATAAAATTTATGAAACTCGATTCTACAAAATCTCTCCCATTTTTATTTTAACATATTTTGAACTGTAAATTTGCTAAATATCAAATGCACTTTATATGCTAATGCTAATAAACCCCTTAATTAATTTCAGTCATATTAACGCTATATCAATAAAAATAATAAACAAATTAAATCTAAACGAAGACATCTTAACATTTTGACATTTTAATGTGTGATATTTTGTTATTTTGAACTTTAACATTTCATCAATTTGACATTTGAAAATTAGTAAATTACTTGGAAAATATTTTAAATTTAAAATTAGTGATGTAAGTCTGTAACTAACTTAAAGGGAATTTCCACTTTTAAAAACAGTTGTTGAGTAAATTGTTTTATTGCCATGAAAAATAAATTCTCATGCCGCTGTAAAAAAAAGTGCATAAGTTAAAAAATTGTTTTTTTTCTTTTAATGTTGTTCTTTTATTGTTTAAGGAATTAGAATTGTTTTAGTTACTTATGTAAATGGTATATTAAAGTAATAATATTTGTTTGCCCTTGGGTTAAAGTCAATATTAGAATTTTGAATGATTATAATGCATTTGTTGCTTTATTACTTTCTTGAGAAAAATTTAAAAGTGACTTATGTGCCTTTAAACATTGGAATAAGAATTAAATAAGAAAACATTAGCGAATGTAAACCTTTTGTTAACAGAAATTAATTTTAGTGACTCATAAATAGCGATTCCTTCAATATTTTTTTGCTTTTCTCAAAAAGTTCATTGAATTATACTTATTTTTCTGAACACCAAAATCCTGATAAACTTATGGTTTAATAAAATATTTAATTATTATAAATAATGAATATTTAGAAAGCTTCAAATTGATAATTAATAATTTAATTAAATAGTGTTTCATATTGAAAACAAAATTTTAATTTTAACCACAATTTTAAATTGCATAAAATTATGTTCAACTAAAATGTAATATTACCATTAAAAGAAATATAATATTATGTTATTGTTTACTTACAAAAACTAAAATAATCCGTAACTACAAAAACCTGTTTTGTTAAAGCATTGTTATAAAATCAGAATTCACAATTATTTCATAGGTATTCGTTAACTTCGCGCAGTGTACTGTCTATCTTTGTAAACATATTCTCTTTTATACACATTTAGTAATCTGCGGTGTACTCGCACAATCACTGTTAATTTCCGCCTGTTTTGGGATTTCCGAGCAAACTTATATATGGGCGTATTATGAATTTTTATCATGAACATTATGCGTAGAAAAAATGGTATTTTACATATACCAAATAATATGCATGAAATTATTCTTGGAATGCTACATAGAATAATAATAAATTTAAATGTACATTATCAAAATATGTCCTCGAAATACGATTTTTCTTCCTGGCTAAAATGTATTCCTTACATTTTTTTACTGCAATTACATCTGTTGGTTATAGACTCTAATATCAGGAACTTGTTTCATATTTTTAAGTACGTTTTTAATATCCCTCCAATTTTAACTTCTAATAATTTAAAATTTCTAATTTCGTAGATTTAAATTGGAAAATTTTTTGTGAACACTTTATCGAATATCACAAAATCTTATTTTCTGTTCAGAGTCTTATATTTGTGTTTTCAAAATTATTTTATAATTTAACTTACAATATCTAAAACTCTTCTTCACATGGCATAAGTTGGGCCAATACAAGAAATCATAATCGTGCAGAGATTAGCCTTATTGGCCGATGTTAATGGAGGTTGGAAATGATGTTGGAAAAGGATGACATTTATGGTTCTTCTTCATGATGGCCCAAATTGGGATATATTAGTGGAGGTTGGAAATGATGTTGGCCAAGGATTGATTCGGAATCGGTTTTTCATGACACATCAAAGAGAGCCAAGTTTGCACAACGAAAGTTTGCGATGGTGAGATGGCGTTCCCACTCAATATCGCTCTTCAGCCTGGCCCATGGGATTTTTTATATGATTTTCCACTTTTTAATACTCAGGAGTAGACTTTCTAGATTTATATAGTTTGTATAAATGTATAAATATGAAAAAAAAAATTTAAAAATTCGTTAAAATTTTCTTTTTTGTTTTAAATCAACAATTGATTTAGAATGAATAGGTTTTCCGCTTTTGCAATTCCTTTTTTTTATTATTTTGGTATACATTAACAACGGCTACTTCCGCTAGTTGTTTATAAAAAAAATTAATTATAGAATTTTGATATAGCAGATTATTAATATTACATTTTGTTATAAATTTCATACAATGTCATAATTAATAAAAAATAATAATATATAAAATAATATTTTAATTAAATAATATCATTACTATTAATCTTCTTATTAAATAAAATATTGATGCTTTGAAATAAATTTATAAAAAAGAAGACCGGTTATTCGATAAACCAACAATTTCTAATAATTGCAATAAACATATCATTTATCTTACGTAAATCGTCGATATTTTAATAAGAAAAATAAAGAAATTTTGTTATTAAACGCAGTAACTATTATTTAAAGCACGTATTTTATAAAAAAAATATTCAAGGATCTTTTATAGTTACTAGTCTTATCAAACAAATAAAAATACTCATCACATTTCTCATTATTTATTTTATATTAAACATAATAACTTCATTATAAAATATTTTATATTCAAATAGAATATAAAACTGAAAATTAAATGACTTATTATTTCTGAATAGAACCTGTTAAATAATAATAAATTCATTTCTCAAGTTGAATTTATAATACCAATTATGCAACTATTAAAATTAACTTTAAAATTTTATTTATTTGAAAAATTTTCAGAAAATGACGCCATATATTAATTTTATAAGTTATATTATTCTTTGGGTTTTAATTCCCAAGACAATGTCCCTCTAGATGATGGCGATGACTTGAATTGGCCTAACTTTTTATTTTTATTTTGACCCATGAAATATATCCCTGATATATTGCGAGGTAACCCTGAGATATCCTGTTTATTTGTATTATCTTCTAATCAAAACTATAATTTTTAAGTAAATAATATTCTAATCAATTCGTACTTTTATATTTTCAATTCATCTAACACAATTAATTAAAGGAACATATTGCAATTTATTAAGCGTAAATAAAACTAAGGTCATAACTTGATATAGAAAACATATTTTCGTTTTATTATTAGGTGTTATAGATTTAATTTGTCGATAATCAAAACAAGAGAATATATTCAGCTAATGTTTGCTACAAAAATTATGTACTGATCACTGATTTCATGGTGCTGTTTTAATTTTAATAACTAATAAATTCTATTGTATGTACTAAGTTTCTGCATCACTTAATAGGATTTGAAATAATATTTGTCCACCTTAGAAGAGAAATGCAACTTTACAGTTTCCAAGGTCAAATTTATGTTCGTATAACGGCCAAAATTAACTGAAAATATATTTAGTTTATTTGTTGATTTATACAGTAAGAATGTAAAAAAGAATTGAAAAAATTAAGTAATCAAATGTGGTTGGTTGTCTTGCCGCAACTCTGCTATCTTATTGCGGATTTTATCAAGTAACCGTTGTAAAACGCCTTGATAGTACACGATTCACTGTTTCACTTCGAGGCAAAAATTCAAAATGGACAATTCCATAAATTCAAAAAAAACAGTGAGCATCACTTTGAAAATGGATCGAAACTGACATGATTTCTTAAGACGAACGTGGAAATTCTTTGCCACTCCCTTGTGACGATTTCTGTGAAAGTTTTCCCCGGTTTTACTCAAAATTTTACTTTGTATCGTTGCTAAAAAAAACTGCACATTTCAAAAATCGCTATTAACACATGAACATGTACTCAAATAACAATATCACGAACACTAAAGGGGATATCAACAATTTTGGCCCGTAATTCAAATTGTTCGGCTATTTTCTGAACAGACCTCGTACGTATCGCCACGAAATTTATGTCTATAAAATTGAACAAAAAAAAACAAATTTTTTGAAATAATTCATCTCAGATTTGACAGACACAGATTTTTATTTATGATAAATCTTACAAAGAGAACCGTCATGTTATAAATTATGTTTAGCTGCAATGTGTGTTGCATACCGTTAGCGCTTCTTATTTCAATTTGTAATTTGAGTAGAGTAGACTCCGTACTTCTGTTAAAAAAATCAATTTTAGTCCCTAGGTATATAAAAATTAGTTCAGAAAATCGTCTTATTACATTCTTTTAACTTTGTACACACCTATCACACTATTTCTTTGTCGTTTTCCTTAAGTACCTAGCTACTCAATTCAGAACCTCTATCCTTTCATTCATTCTTATAAAAACGATTATTATAAATTAATTTTTTAGGGATATATTTAAACATTGTCATTTTAATAATAAAATTTTTAATTAAGATGTTTTTTTTTTAGAAACAAACACAAATTCCGGGCCAAGTTCAGTAATCTCTGGATCCACAGCACCAGCCAGTGCATGTGAGAGTTTGCAAGGTCCAATTATCCCAACGTGCATTTACTTCTTTAATAATATCGGTATAATGGCTGAAATAGAAGATACCCCTTCAGCAACATGCGAACATTTGTTACATGCTATAATAAATGCTGATGAACTTGGTCTGAACAAACAGGTCGCTTTACAAGTATTTTCGCTCTGGATGTGTAGTCCGCTTTTAGGTAAGATAATTACCTTCGTCACTAATTTCGTAACATAGTACTTTAATAATTATATTTTTTAGTTTTTAATATTTGCAGAATTACAACTTAAACCTACACATAAACCTTACGATGTACGAAGAGCTTGGAAATCACTTGTTGGGCAATATAGTCACGGATCTTATAACAGACAACAAAGAGATGAACCTATAATTTCATTTCAAAGAAATGTTTTCTTTCCGCAACATTTGGAAGAAAAAATTAAGTAAGTAAATTATAGTTGGAGTGTACTATTTCAAATTAAAAAAAAAATAGTTCGTTGCAATTATTTCACAGAACGGTTTCTCTATTGATTGCTAAATTTGATTTTGAAAGGATTTAACTCAATTTATCCATTACCGTAATAACTGCCAAAAATGTGAAGATCTTTGAATTAGCTTTCTTTATTGTTGCAGAGATCAAAAAATTCTAGAACTATTATATGAAGAAGCAAAACACAATATATTAGAAAGTCGTTATCCTTGTGAAGTATCCCACTATGTCATGTTAGGAGGAATTCAAGCACGAATTGAATTAGGCCCATACAATCCGCAAGTACATTCAACACATTATTTTCGAGAAGAACAATTCAAATATCTTCCGGTACATGTACGAAAAAGTTCAACATGGACATGGTTACCAATTAGTTCAAAAAATTCAGCTGAAGTTCGATTATTAGAACAGTTCAAACGCATTCCAACTTCTGCAACCAATCGAAAATTAATGAAGAAATATTTAGAATTTTGTTGGTCGTTACCATTTTATGGGTAAATTTAAAAACAGAACTGCAATCGTAAAAATGATTAAAAATTTTATTGTAGTTCAGCTTTTTTCGAAGGACAAGTTGAACAACCTGTCAGGGGCCTTACTAGTCTAATGACTCATCAAGATATACCTGTTTTGGTAGCTGTCAATTCAAAAGGAGTTTTTGTAATTGATGATCTTCATTGTGTATGTAACATTAATAAATCTTAATTATTACTTTCATTTTTATTATTTTTCGATTTTAGACTGTTTTGCTGGGTTTGCGATATGAAGAACTAAGTTGGGATTTCGCTCGACCATCTTTGGAGGACGATCCTAATTGCCTGCCGTGTATATTTCTGCAATTTTTGGTAGTAGAGAATGGAGCTCGAGTTTCCAAAATTTTGCAAGTCTTTTCAAGGCAAGCTACTCTAATGGATACTTTAATTTCTGGATTTGTACATCAGTTAAAAGAAAAAACTACTGATGAGACTGATCGTTCACAATACCAAATTGGGCCTGATGGAGGTAAAAATTATAGAAATATTAAGTTTTGTTTTAATTTTAATTTAGATTTGTATATTGCAGATAATCACTCAACTATTACTTTGGGTAATTTGACGCATAATTCTTCAAATCTTCCATCACTTTCCAACAAGTTCAGTAAATTAACTTTAGCTACATTTGATGATGAAGGACACTGCATCGGTCAAATGGGATCTTGGTCCTTTAGTTATTAATTTATTGATAAGATTGTTATTAAGTTTGTAAATCAATTTAAAATAAAAAAAATTAAATAAACACAACTGACTAAAATATTATTTTCTTTTTTGTATAACTTTTTAAATCAAAATCAATTTTATAGTAAGAGTACATATTTAAAAAAATTATATGAAAAAATCTCCATAATCTGTAATAATTACTAAAATCCACTAATAATTTACAATTCTTTGAAGAAATCAAGAATAAAACTCAAAATTAAAACTTTTGAAAAATCAATTATGTAGCAAAATTACTAGTTTTAAAAACAAAATTTAAAATTCATAAATTATTCTAAAGAAATAGTAAGAATTAGAAGTAACAAGACAACTAATACTAATTACTTTCTTCATCCTTTTTATCTCAATGAACTTAATAATTTTCTTAGTTGTCTTCATATGTCGATGTTTTGATTTTTTGAAAAGCTCTGCAGAGTTATAACACAATAATAATATGAATCATCCAATTGTTGTATTGAATTTTCAAAGATGTATATTTTTAGAAATAGAAGAATAATTCAAAGTAGTAGATTGTTTGGAATAAATAATAAATGCTCAGAATATAGAATAATTGAAAGAATTTTGATTTTAATACTTCAATCTTTTACCTTTTTTTATTTTATTTTCAGTTTTTTTTATATAAAATGAGGATGCTTGTAATGATTATGAACCAAAGAAAGGTCCTTCGATTGTTAGAAATTAAATAGTTAATTATATTCATTGTGGATGAACAAACATTAATTTTCCTAGATATTTCTAACAAAAGTAGACAAACTCTTATGGTTCATAATCATTGATCAAAGTTTCTGAAAGTAAAAATCAATTAATTTTAAGTATTTTCATTACTTTTCCATTTTCTTAAATAAAAATTAAGAAAATCCATTACTAAACGAATAAATTTCCCTTAGAATTTCAAATCACATTCTAGAATATTATTTTGTTATAAAACAAGCCAAATTAAACCTAATAAAAACAATAGGCAAGAAGTTAATAAAATTCATTTTTTTAATAACATTCTTGCATCCAATAGAATCTCTTGGAAATAAATTCTAATAATCGGAAATAAATTAATTAATATCCTCAGGCTTAGTTTTACAATAACCACGAAATATATGTTTTATATGATGATTATAAAAAAATCCCCTTGTTGATAAATTTGGGAATAACTTGCTAAAAAATACATGCACTAAATTCCATAGATTTACGATGGCGGATCGGAAATGCAACCGCAGATAATTCATAGCAAATACCAACAATTAGACGACCATAAGAATTTCAAGAATATGGTTAGGTATTTAATTACTTGCGAATCTTCAAAATAAGATTAAATTATTAAAATACTTTCGTAAAAAAACGATACTGATATAAAAACGAAATATGTATATCATCAACACACCTAAAAAATAATTAAAACATTATTTTAAAATTTTTAAAGTTTAAATAATTTTATTACCAACTAGCGAATTTCAACTATTGAATGGCTTTCAACTGTAGAAGATAATAAATTATGTAACTAACGTAAATCAAATATTATTGATTCTGAACCTTTTAACTTTATGATTGAAATTAATCGTGAAAGAGTCTTTACATTATAGAATTTTCTTTTTTGATATTCCGATATATCGAATGAAATATTCGATACGATATTCGAATGCGATATGCGAAACTTAAGATCGAATATCCCTTCTATAAGAAATCGATTTTGAATAGCCACTTATTTTATAAAAATAAAAAACAATGTTATGTACTGTGCAGAGATTTTAATTATTTTTTCTTTGGTGGAGAGATATCACAGTACCCAACATATTTCAAGATACAAGTATTAAATTCATATATTAAACGAGAGTACTACATTCAAAATCTGAATTCGAATATTACGCTCGAATTCGAATCAGGAATCAATTCCATTTTTATAAAAATGTAAAATTTTAATTTGTGTATACTATTTCCGATATATTCTGCATTGCAAGTTGCATACGATGCCAACAATATTCTGAAAATATTTTTTTTTCCCAACATTCTTTATATTAATTACAATTTTAAAATAATAAATATACCACCACTAAAATTAAACAGTTATTCTCATTATTTCTTTTACAAGATCATCATCATATTTGATTAAAAATAAGAAAATTGGTGCAAAGATATAATTCACAAGAATGAACAAGTGGAATTCTGAAACTTTATCAATAATATCTTTGTCAACAGGGTATATTGTAACTATACTTATAAATAATACATCAAATTCAGGCGTGACAGATTTATTATTCACCGTTTTCATTGAATTTTTGGCACGCGAAAAAGTTTAGCTTGAGTTTAAAAGATTACAATGAAAATAATACCACATTTTATTGTTTTCATGAATTTTAAATTATTTTCTCATTATATAGAAATGTAATTGTGTGTGAAAACATGTTAATTACATATTTACTTAAATAAATTGTATTATTTTAATTAAAGGATAAACATGGCGACTAAAGCCAATATTTTTTATTCGCGCGTTAGGAAAATGATGACACCCACCCAGACGGACTAAAAAAGCACGCCGAAATTGAATACAAATTCTCATGTTCACGTATCAATTAAAATGAAATTAAATTTTTTTTAAATGTACACAATTAGATTTCAAAGCTTATACAATATCGAAAAAGTATGTTAATAACATCGATTTTGAGAATGAATACACATTTTTGCAATCTTATAATCCATAAAAATTTTCTAGGCTAACATAAAATTTCCGAGATTTATCCGATAATAAATTTATTTATTGGTAAGTTTCGCTTCTTCTGTAATTTCAGTGATTGTAAAATTCTCAGTTTTAATGACATATCCATTTTGATACCTTTTATTAAAAAAGTAGCAATGTTAAAAATGATGCACTAATTTGTAAAACTATATCGTCTTAAAATTCTTAATCCCAATCACAAATACAGATAGCACAGGTCTCCTTTCTAGACGTATCAAGTAATTAACATTTTTCTGTATATTATAGGTACATCATTGTGTAAATTTTGACACAAAATTGTTGTCGTGGACAAAGTATAGTAGAACTCGCTATAAAAACAGAATTTAAACAGAATGTCTCAACAATACTCATCAACAGTTAATTGAGCATTAAGTTTACACGACAGAAAATTTTTTGCTATTCATGTACGCAACACAAGACTTTCAGTTTATTTCTTTATTATAAATTGTGGCGGTTTGTTTTCATAGATATCTCTAGAATTTCTGAATAATAAATAAAAATTAGAGAGATATGGCCATGAAAACAATGTGCAGTCTAAACCTTTACATATTTTTTATTGCAACTTGATAAAATAAAAAAATTACAATTGAGATTATGATTACATTACCGGATTGAACTGAAAGTAATGTTTTAACGAATTTATCACGTGACGGATTAGTAAACGTGATTTTTTTCGAGAGTAGGGTGAGTAAATATGCATACAATCAAGCAATCCTATATTTAAAATTAAAATTATTAAATATTTTTTATAGACAGCAATTATCATTCTCATTTAAATATGCTTGTAATCAAAATTGCATCCATTGCACCCAACCAAGAACATATAGAAAAAGTCACGAAATAACTGTTTATCCCGCCTTAAATTTACAGTCATTTTTAATAATGCAGGAGTATATTATACCAAATTTTTGATTTGTCATTGCTAACTTATGTGCAATCAGTGGACTATCCAATGATAAGCAACTTCATTATCATTATGTCTATTTACTTCAGGCTAGTTTGTAACCTTAAGAAGTGAGGTTGAAATACGTCGATGCATAATAATTTAGTTTTAATTTAATTTTGGTAACACTGCTTCATTCAAAAATATATTACCAACCTATTTATGCCGGGACCTTGGCACCCAACTACGGATCAATTGTCTCAAAACGACAAAAGTGCGCAGGGCTACCAACACAAAATATATAGTAGCTTTTGTAGTATTGAAATTAAATATAACTAGATGAAAAATATTCATCACAAATTAAATTAGAGATGGTACACGTTTTTAATTCGAATTGTCGTCTCGTATATTTTTAAGTGTTTTTATATATAGTATAGAGTCAATACAAAAACGTTTTTACTTTTTTATGCCGAAATTACATCGACATGAGGAAGACGAAGCAGAAGAAATTAAATGGAAAAGATTAAAAACCAATATCGTTTGACGATGGGTTAACCATGCAAAAAAATAATAGTTATAGGCAACGTTTAGTATTCCGCAAGTCCGCTCTGATAAAGATAATAATAAATGCATCGAAATGGACCTTAAATATTTAAAATGGGCCAGTGAGATTATTAAAAACGAACAACAACTGAATTGTTGGGGAAGTATTCCGATCGGGAATGAGATTATGAATTAAACGCGTGGAATGTGCGATTTCCACTTTCTGAACGAATGAGTTTGTTCTGTTATTGCACTACTAACTCGTATTTATGTGTACGAGTGTTGTTTGATCCAGCCACCTGTTACACATCTCTATTCCCCTTCAACCCCTCCGCCCAGCAACCCGACCTAATAAAAGTAATAAAACAAACAAGGGGTGCACATTCTTTACAAATTCCCCGGCATATCAGATTTTTATGGACACTTGTTGCGCTCCCTTCCTACGACACACTGACATATATAAAGAGAGAAAGTTTTACTTTAAAATTTATATTTTAATGGGGGCGGAGTAAGGGATTTTGTATGGTGTTACCGGGGGCAGTTTATGCGGCAGGTGTGCGGCGGTTAATTTCGTGAGGGTGACATGGCGCACTGGGACTGTACACGCTCTGATGGACAACGCGACATTGCGGATTTTCCCTAGGGGGTGAATACGTGGGCGATAAGGGTGGGCGGATTACTGAGGACACAAGCCAAATCAATCGATAAAGTTGATCTCATATTACATTGCAACGCAAATTAATCATCATGAAATTTACTTTGGGTCGAGTTATGGGGATTCTCTAAATTTATATTTTGGTAGGATAAGAAAAAAGCAAAATGTTGGGGAAAAATCTGCTCGCCCGTAGTGCCGGCTGTATATTATGATCAACCTCCTATCGCAAACAACCCCCCTGGCAGCTTGCGATTGTTTTTCCGCGGCAGTCGCGTTCGTTTTTGTGAGTACAACAGAGGGAAAACAGCGGCAACCACCCAACTCCAATGGAGAATTGCAAAGACGCCCCACTATCCCCCCTGACAATTTTGCTTTCGTAAATACCCCTGGAAGAAGCGGCGTGGATAACGAACACCCTCCTAGTCTTTTTCCTTTCATTCAAGCGCGATAGCATCCAACGACTTGAAAACTGAAGTAGAATTTCCACGATTTTTCTACGAAGAAAAAACAAAACTTAATACGTATTTCAGTTTTGAACTACATACAACATCTTTTGTTAAATTTTCCTCTCAATTTTAAAATACACCGTTCGGGATTATTACAAAATTCGGTCGGTCTTTCAAAATGTGAGTTTTACGAAATTCAATGTATTCGCTAGCCCTCTATACGTTGGTGGCTGTCTGTTTTCCGCATCCTCAAGGGAGAAAGAGCGAGATGTAGGTCCATGCCGTGTTCAGTATGCGGGCGATGGCGCATGGGTGGATGTGGGTGGGTCAATCGCGGGGATCCATACCATTGAACCCTCGCGGATCCGGAGCGCGCGTCATCCCTAAATCATGGAACTGCGCCCCCATTAACGGGGATTAGATGACGCCCGACCACCCTATTCCGGGATGAGGGAGATGAATAAGTTAGCCCTTAGTTGCAAGAGGGCCGATGGGTTCGATCGTTGTTATCGATCGGACCGGACATGTCAGCCGTGGAAATTCCGGCGGACGTGGGGGCCGCGCGGTTACGTGGTTCGTCCCTTGAAAGCTCACCCTGTTCTAGTGCTTGCTTACTTGCAAAGATCGATCAACATACACCTACCTACCTACGCAAATAGTTCAATTTTCAAAATAAACTAATTCTGCTTTAAGGTTGAAGGGTATTTTGCAAATGTCGTTTTCATTCATTTTCGTTTGGTATTAAATAATTGCCATGCATGCTCTTTAAACTAAAGCTAACAAATCCCTATGACATGGCCGAGTAGTTGCATTCCTGTTATACTAAAGCTTCCTAGTTCAAATAATTAAATTACAGTTCAATTAAGCAAGCGTTTTCGATGAAGTTAGCCAAATGGTTCATAATTCACTCGAAAAAGGACATACATACGTGCATTTGAAAATTTTTAAGATAAGAATAATTACGCATTAAGAATGCAAATAGCAATAATAAAAATTTTACAAGTTGCCATTTCCCGAAAAAGAAAACCATAAAAATGCTTTTTGTCAATCTATACCGTCCATCTGACAGTCACAAGCCGGCAGCTATTAAACTAAGCACGGTAAAGTTATGAAATTTACAGTATGCAGACTTTACAACTAGAGTAAATAAGAATTTTCGTGGTAAATTAAAGTTTTGCGAGCACTAAAATATAAATAGAATGGTGAATGGCACAAATATATTATTATTTCTTTATTATAATTTATTTTATTATGTACATTTTACTTATGGAAATTTGTAAAATTATAAATTGTTCTTTGTCATCCATATTTTATCAACATGGTAAAAAGACGAATTAATCCTATAAAGATTATAAAGAACAAAAATATGAAGAGGAAACTCTAAAAGATTTAAAACATAACAAAGAATTTGTAGGAACAGAAAGAGAGAGAAGGAAAATCGACTTGAAATTAATGAAGAAAAAAGGAAAATGTATGTAAGTAAACAAGCGCCAAATGATAGAATGCGATAGGAATGGTTTAAATACCTCGGGTTACATTACCGCGAACAACGAAGTCGCAAACTAAATAAAAGAATGAATTCGATTCACAAATCGATGTATGTATTCCCTAAGGAATCTCTTTAAATCAAAGAGTTGTCATGAATATATAAAATCAAAGTTTATAAAAATATTATAAAGACAGTAAGAGGCTATAAAATGTGAATGGTGACAATAGCAAACCACGTAATTAATCAAATTGATTCATACAATTTTTTAATAAGAATTACATACAAATAATTACAGAAATCAGAAAACAATGCTGAAATTTGATGTTTATATAATAGCACTGCCAGAAAATGAAAAGAAATTACGAAATCCGAGTTATTCTGATAGAATGATGAACTATACTGTAACGAACAGAACATATTAATAATAATTGGTTTTCAAGTCCAAATTTAGTTCATTTCTAAAGGTATCGGTTGTGCAACCTTATGTAGTTTTGAACTACCCTTCAAATATATTTTTTAAGACTAAACTAAAGAAGAGACAGGCAGAAAGAAACTATTTTTTTGTTTATATTAAATTATATTAATGCTCAATACATAATATATATCTCTGAATAAAAAGATTTGAAGAACTAAATTCAAATATATTTCGGTTTAATTGTTGATAATGATGATTTTCAAGTTTTAGAATGAAAGTCAGTGTATTCTGGATAAATATTATTAATAAATTATTCGGTTGTAAAAAGTGAGAAAATCTCCCCGCTAACTGGAAACTATGAAAGGTCAAATTTTTTGTGTAAACGGACCGAACAATACAAAATTCGATATCGGCAATTGATTTAGGGCACGAAACAGAGATGGAATATTGTGAGAGGGATTTCTCCTTTCAGGAAGAGCAAACAACTCGGCGCGCCATCGAAACGACAATGGATGGGATCCTGCACCATGTTTGGTTAAGCCCGCGGACCGACGCCGCTCTGTATCGTACAACACCTGCCTTGCTCCCTTTGTACGCGAGATAAATAATCAAACGCGCGCTGGTTGTATACCAGGGACCCTCCATTCTCTCAAACCCTTGGACCACCATGGAAAATTGCACGGCGTGTGCTGTGATTAACGATGGAACGCCAAATAGGGACCCCACAGCATTGCGGGGTTTATGCAGATTTCGGGACCAGTCCAACTTATGCTGACATTAGATGAACACGGGTGTAATCTACAAATTTCACCCTCATCCCATTTCACTTATTAACTTTACAGATCACTAACAATATGCACATGTAAATTATTTTAGCGTAAAGGAAACTTAATTTAATTTCATGACCATTTTACTTACTGCATTGTAACATGTACAATACATTGTTTCATACAAGATTAAAATATTTACGGTTCTATTCTCAAAAATCACTTTTGCATTTTTATCATTAGAGCAAAGATTTATAATCATAAAACAAAAAATATTTTATAAATTTCTTAAGTGTTCTAAATTTAAGATAGCTGTTTTGATATATTATTGAATACAACTAACCAGAATTTTCTTGTGAATGCTTTAAAATATTAAATAAAAAAATGTATTGAAAAGATATTAGGACCTCCTTTGAAATATCAATTTGATTATAATGATTTTTAATGAATTTTTGTTTTAATCAAATAAATTTCAGTTTCCCAATTATATTTCACTCACAATGTCTGTTAAAGCCGATAATGTGTGTGGCTTCGACTGAAATGCAACTTTTAGTATTGTCGGTTAGATGATAGGAAAGAATAATTAGTGCAGAGGAATTCTTCCTCGGCATTGGACATACAACACGACTGAATAATAATTGACGAACTCTATGACAGGCAAGTGAGAACGATGTTACAATACCTTTTCACTTCTCACTGTCACACAACTTTCACACAACATAAAGAATTCAGTAAACTGAATCCTATCGGATGTACCTGGAACAGCATCTCTGCATCACATTAATAAATGAAATAATCAACGAAATACGCCAATTGATTTAACACTTACTATGTATAAATGTATGTACACTTCAGATAGAACAAGAATTGTATGAATATAATTGTAAATGACAAGTAAATTTATTAATTTTTACAATACTTTATAATTCACTTCTATATGAAAAGAATTTCCAAATTTTATAATAAAATTGAACCAGTTGAAAAAGCGCTTATGCTTCTATCCAATTTTTATTATAATAAATTAATAATGGTACGATTTGGAACATAGCACTTATTCGGACATAAATATAATTTTTTTTAGGAATAGATTTACAGTTTTCTTCCCATTGCTATTAAAGATGCAAGATAAAATAATGCCAAATATATATCATGCATTCGCTTTTCGTGGTTTCTTTCTAAATTTCCGGAAACTTTACCATCTCCATGTAAAAGTAAAAATAAGATTCCAGCGGTTAGTGCAGATATACTACCCATGTAATATGTTGCAAACATTGCACTTATAGTGTTTAGGGTTAGAATTACTTCAATCCATTCTTTTTCGGCGTATGTGTATACAAACAGCGGCATTAAATATACAACTGGGCAAGTATATCCAATTTCATAAGCAAAATCACTTTTTATCCATAGCTGACCGTCAAAGCAGGAGAATGGCACTAAAATTTGGTTCTTTCTCAAACGATGGACAATATCTTCAGAAACTGGATATCTTCGTTTGGATACTTCCCGTAGCAAATTTGTAAATGTACAGAATGTAACAATTCCGTAACAAACAGTGGGAAGGCAATAATTATCTAAAGTATAATGAGAAAGACCTCCAGTAGTTCCCAAAATCGTGTATTTTGAAGACATATGTCTATGTATGTAGAGGGAGGATGTAGAATGATGTTTTGCTTGAAAAAACTAATGGTAAAAATTGATAACAAATATAGTTTAAAATCTGTCAATTCTCTAAAACTTCATAAATGTAAATAGTTATGATACATTTGTTTCTAAACGATATGTCGTTTTTTGCCAGGTATATGTTTTTTTCCCTAGTTTACCAACTTTCACTAAAACATAATTCTCTATGTAATGTGCTTTAAGGAAATTAACATTTTCCAAATTTCCATCCCTTTACGAGTTTTTATCCGAAGCGATTACGTGTATGTACCTATATAAAAAAAAACTGTAAATATTCTTAGTACTCAAAAATATATGAATAACTTTTAAGAAAGTTTTTTCACTTTCTGTATTGAACTTATTATGGAAATATATTTTCTTTGTTTATTACCTTAAGATATAACCTAAAATTCAACTAAAACTATATCAAATTAACTTTGATATTCTAGTTTAACATTTGTTTTCGTAACACATCATCAATCCTTTGAGTTGAATATTTAAAGTAAATTGCAAAGTCACGGATTCCCTAAATATCAATGACAAGTGTTTGACATAAATTTTACATCTTTAATGATATTTGTGTAGGCCTTTCAAAAATAAATTATGCAGAGCACAAGGGACACATTTCTAATTCTAGCCCAAAGATCTACCATCTCTACATTAGAAAGAAACTAGCGAAGTTAATAGTTTTGTGTAATTTAATTAAAACTAAATCTAATTTACATTTGCATATGTTAATTAGAGAGTATGAGGAGTGTGTTACCGTATGCGCTAAATAGTGACTTTTTAGTTCGGCATCTTAGTAAAATCTGTGGAAGGGCAAATTATGTTTTAATACAGTTTAATGAATGACGTGGGAATGGGGAAGTGAACGGACAAAAAAGTGAGGTTTCTTGGGAATTTTAGGGAACATGTGTTAATTATATTCAGAAAGCTAGATCCCTTGCGTCCGAAGGGTCCGCAGTGCATTTGTGTTAGCTGTAGGTGGTCTGATTTATGTGAAAGGGCGTAAGAGTAGAGGGACGCAGTGACGCCGCTAACACCGTCATCAATTCGGTGCCGTCGCGGATCGCAACTATCTGATAGAAACCTTAGGAATAATGAATCCCGATAATGGGAGGATATCTGGTCTGGACAAAGGATCTTTCTCTAACGGCACGTAAGATTCCAGATATTTCACACACCTTATCTGAAAGCGGGCTGGATGTGTGTGAATGGGTTTGTTAACGAGGACTACGCGAGAAAGACGTTTTTTTTTTCGCGTGACGGTTACGATCCCCGTTGCCGGTGTATCCTGTTGCGGGTCACATTGTATAGATCTAGTCACACGTGAATTGTATACGCGGATAATAACGGGAAGGGATCCAGAGTTCAGTACGGGCCGAAGAGGGAAAAGGGAAAGGACGACAGCGCGCGCTAATGACGCCAACTTGCCTGGCGCATCTGCACCCCATCAATTATTCTTACGTTTTAATCGCATAATGGACAAACACGTTGCGAGCACCAGCCATGGGAAATTGCAAGCGCAATGGGGGCTGCTTCTCATGCCAATAACCGATCGATACCCGGTATCCTATTTCCACACACATTCTTTAAATGAAACTTCCCCTAATTTTATCCTGTGTCATTCTTCATTCATATAAATACTTTGATTTCATTCAAAACTAAATTAAATCTGAATAAACTATTCATATAAAAGAAGTCCGAATCAGCATTACTGGAAATAAAAACAAATGTAAACCCAGATAATTATTTTTAGTGTAATTACATATAACAAATAAAGTTTATCAATTCGCACTCCTGCACCATTCATAACTTCTCAGTTTGTTTTCATTCATGTTTTATTTTAAGAAAAAAATTGATTAACATGCTTTTGTAGAGAAACAGTATACAATTTCAAATTGGATGTTCTTCAACAAACTTGTACACACATTTTCAAAACATCAAAACTATATTGATACAGGTCGTAATATGTAATTCCATATGACATTGGATTGTATTTGATCATTGTTGCAAAAATTCAAGTCCTTGATATTAAGAAGCAAAAGAAATGAGTTGAGAATACTAAATGTCATTGACAGAATTATAGATACTCTCATTCATAATAATGTCATCGGTTTAGTGCGAAATGTCACTACTTTACATTTGTTAATTTAAGAACATTTGCACCAGACGACTTATGACTAATTGAAGGAAGACTTGTCTGCTTATGCAATTTAGAGTCCTCCACTGCACTTAAGAACGATTCTCATGAATGAATTGATTTAAACGAGCGCTACGGTACTTTAAACTTAAAATAAAAAAGAAAGTAAAAATTGTACTTAATAACTTTTAACAACACAGCAACGATATCAATGTTTTGAAATGGCAATATCAGACTCAGGTCTTATAATTTTACGATTTATTAAATTAGTAATATTTTGGAATAACTTTAAATTATATAGTAAGGTTTATAAAATTAATTTGTCTACGTATTCATTTTTATATCATACCCAAACTTGTTTCATAATAGCCTCATTATGGCACTGAACTTTTTACGTTTCGGCGTTGGTATTAAATTTATTCTACGCATTTGTTACTGTTAGATTCAGTTAGGGTAATGTTTTGTCAAATAAGAAGGACATTTAATTGATGATAAATCATCGGGGAGATCACAAATAACGTACTGTTCTGCATCAAAATTAATCTTAAATGATATTTATAAGTGATTGTGGGAAAATCACTTAGGTACGTGTATAAAATTTCGATCGGGTCACATATATGTATACATAATCTATTTCAATTATTTTGAATTTAACAGGATGCGTGTCAAAAACATTTGCTCTGCGACCAACATTGAAAAATCAACAAATAAATATTTTATTTAAATAAATATGGACAAAAGAAAAAGTATAAACAATTCATGCATAACGGATTTTAAGGGGCACTTGTGCTTTACAAAACTCATGCAGAGTGCTCGTTTTCTAAACTTGTACGCGTGCCTTAAAATTTTTCGTTATGCAATTTATTGCATAAAATGCTATTTTGTGTTGTTATTACTTATTAGAAGCTTGTAATAACCAATAACTTTCAATTCTACTTTTGAGGTGAAGAGAATTTCGAAAAATCTTTCAATAATGATGCTTTTTATTAAGTTTTTATTTACAAAATAAACGTTAACTATTATTGCATTGATGTCACTAATATAATAATTAGGATATAATATTTTTAGACAAATCAATATGCAATCTCATGATGCCCCAGTATTTGATATAGAAATTTCTAGGGCAATAAAAAGAAATATATAATTAATAATAAATAAATTCATGTGCAAATTATGAGTTTTTACTTTATGAATGTAACTAATTTACTATTGGAATCTGTAACATTTTCGTCGGTTAAAACCGGAAACAACAAGGTAGCACAATTCAAAATACGAAGAATACATAATGACGTAACCGGATATTAATCTGTACCACGTAACATTAAATTATAAAAATAAAATCACAATTTATATTCGTTTAATAAATAGTAACAATAATAATAAATTTAAATTTATAACGAACTGATGGCAAATGCAATTTTATCCAGTTTGTTTCGCAATAACACCATGAAAACGTTGCTCTTAATACTAATTACATTAATTTTCTTAACTTCACTAATTGTAAGTAAAATATCATGAACAACAACACCTTTTGTACATCCTTATATTTTATAGAGTGTAGTTGTAATTTTAAACGGCTATTTCCTTTCCTTGGAGACGCAAGATTGCTATAGAGACTTTAACGTAACGCTAATTGATGGCGATGTGTCTTTCAACGTGAACAAAACCAATTTGAAATGCTTCTCCCGATGTTTACTTCTACAAAATAATAAAATTGATCTAAACGGTGACCCCATTAAGGACAAATTTTCTGCAAAACTGCGTAAGTTTGTGGAGATATGTGATAATAAAGCAAAATATGAACAAATTTGTGATAGAGAAAATTTGTTTCGAGAATGTATGAAAAATGGTCACGAAGAATTATTACATGAACATTCCGTAAAATGTGCCGCAAAAACAGAAACTAATATTGATCATAGTGAAGTAACAAATTTTTGGAAAAATCTTGGAAATGATTCTATAGCATGTTATAATCGGTGTATGTTGGTTCAATTGGAGATTATTGATGAAAATGATAAAGTTGTTAAAGAGTTTATGAATAATGTATTGGAAAAATCTCCAAATATTGGCAGAACTGTAAGAAATTGTATTTGGATTTACCATTTAGATCCTTGTATTAAAATTATGCGTATCGCAGTTTGCGCACAAAAAATTTTAATTTCGGAAACAAATGAAGATTTTGCATCAACTTTGAATGTATAGCATCAATTTTTAATTACAAAATAAAGCTTAATTAATGTTTTTCATTTGAATCATCACTTATCCAAAAATTGTTCACATTTAGCTTTGGCTCATCCCTCTTCGTCCTACTATACCTGTTTAAATTTTTGGAGACAACATTGGTTAAAACTATAAAAATCGTCTATTAATTGATGTTACTAAAATAAAGATATTTGTGCAAAATGCGTGAAGTCTCGATAACAAAATCGACGAGTGTTACAAGTTCTAGATCTAAAAACCAACTAAATCTAAAATACAAAACCAAATACTAATTCGTTTGACAAAGACTCGAACAGAATCGAAACTATAGTAACGATTTAAAATAAGTCCAGCGGTAAAAATACAAAATATTAGTTTTATTTACACTTAAAAATATCTTCGAACTTTTATTCAGGTGAATTCTCTCCATACGAAAAGACAATTAATAAAAAAAAAACAATTCTTAAGTTTCAAAAATACAAAATAAAATTTAATAACTTAATTTATGCAACATATGTCACTTTGATGTTGCTAAATTGAGAAAATGCTTCAAATTTAATTGATGCCCTAAAATAAATTATAAATCAGTACATAATTTTGAATAAATAATATATGAAACCATATTTACATATGTTAGACACGAGGTGTACTTTTCAATAGATCAGATTGAGTATTTTTAATTGCTAAGTTAACTAAATTAATTACAGCAGATTAAAATATGGATGACTAGTAAACTCTTTAAAAAATTATATCAATGTGAAATATATGAGATCAGTGGTTTTAAATATTTTGCTTTTATTTCTTTGTATTGTATAATAAAACTAATGACATTTTAGTTTCTAAGTTTTCATGGTATATGTTCGTTATGTGTAACCATTTTGGAAATTCGCTAGGAGGGTTGTGTTTAATCAATTTCCCCCTTCTGTACTAATATTAATTAGAGGCGCGACCCTCGCGCGAGCACCCTGGCGCGCTCTGTGCGCTAATGGTTATTTCGGCCATCCGTCCCCTTAACGAACCGCGTTCAGCCACCCACCATCCACCCTAAACGTACACTCCGTGTCCTTGGGACGTCAACCGCACGTCGCAACCCTCCTCACGCTTCAGGATATTTACCTGAGAGAAACGGGCGCGCAATTACAGTGTCCTACGCGTCCCGTCCCTCCCTCACCCCGACACAAACAGTAGGGTGCTACTTTGAACTGGCTCCTTGAGGCTATCGATGATTTAAGTATGAGAATTACGCCCTATTTACGCATTAGCAGGTAGAAAAGTACCCCTAGGATAATCGATCACTTTGCTGCCCCCTCATCTTTCTAAAATTTTTTTTGCGCTTCAAATTATTACAATACAACGAAAATAGAAACTTTTTGATACCACGATTTCTATTTTAAGATCGTTACAATGTTTATTTACAGCAGTTGTAATCAAACTTTATAATTACATACATTAAATTATTAATTAATAATATTAGGAACAAAATGTTACAATTATTCTTGATTTTGCGTCTTCATTACTTAATCAATAAAAGAAATATGGTTATGATAAACAACACAAAACTTGATTTACATATGATACATATTTCTATTTTTTTTTTAATTCAATAAATTTTAGCTTCGATGAAGTTGTAATCTTTAAACCGAAACGTTGGCTTTAAATTAATTTTAAATTGTTTGTCGTGATCATCGCACTTCGTTCATGAATAGTTACAATTATTTTAAAATTACTTGTTTAATCAGAAAATTAGTTTCGTTCTTTTTGAGAAAATATCAATAAATTGCACTATTCATTTAACTTTCGTCATGAATTATTAATTTTTTAAATACAATCAGTTTGAATTAAATTTACTTTTTTTTTGCAATATGGAGTCTAGCGATTGAGTTATAGATCACTCATGATTCCTAGTATTTTAACTTTAAAATTTTCCAATTATAAATATATATCGAATTCTTTGCCTATTGCATCTTCAATAGAACCCGATGTGTAGCCAATTTCATTTGCGATGATCTAATCAAAGTTCTCAATCAGGGAAGATGGGTATTTCAAGTGCAATATTATTTCATTCATTTCGATTAATATATTAGTACGTTATAAAATACTGTATAATTTAAAAAGTATACATTCCTTATACATATACACAGCGTGCATCAAAATTAAAAATACTACATGCATTTAAATCTATCTTAAACAAAATTAAATGTTCAATTAACAAGATATCTTTGTTATGTTGAATATGATAACAATATACGAGTACATATGTATCTGCAATAAAATAAGAAAATAATTTTGTAAAATAATAATTTAAAAAATGTCCTTTAACTATATTAAACCTGCGAAAATAATTAACAACAATTTCAATTAACACTACTATTCGAAAGAAGAGTTTTTAATTACAAAACTTATATGCATTTACCTTTTCTTTATGGTATATGAAATTATCAAACATATTTTATACTTGATATGAATACTTGCATGTAACTTTAATTATCCATATTACCAAGTTTTTCTTTAATATATTATAAATTTAATACTAATATTGACATCATCACCTAATTAATTTGAAAGTTTTCTACATTACATTATGCCAAACTCTTCAATATTAAACTATACTGATGTAGAATGCATGAATTATTTATTATTTGTATGTTCCGTTTACACAAATAAATTAGTTGTACATAATTTGTGCTTCATAACATAATGTTTTTTTTTATAATAATATTAATAGAGATAGGTAAAACAGACACTAAAAAATATATTTTTGACAATGAAAAGAAAACGGAGCTGAGTGAAAAGTAAAAATTGAATCAACATGGATAATTCTCATTTTTATAATATATAGTAATAAAATGTTTCAAACAGGATTGGATGTATTACTTAATAGGAATTAAAAGAAGAAAACTCATTCCATCTTTGATAGATTAAAGGAATTCCCAATAGTTATATATTGCTACAGTATAAAATCAATGATGAAATAAATAGTGACTTTAATACACGTTTCATGATCTCCAATAAAGTTTTAGTTTGCTATTTAACTATTTTGTACTTTGTTTGTCAAGTTAGTAATCAAACATTTTAACTGGTGATTATGGAACAGATCCAATATGTTGAAAAAGTTTTTTTTTATTTATTTGTTAATTTTGTAATGCCTACTTCCTTCAAAATTTTGATTGTTTTTTCAGATTTTTGGATCTTACTTTCATGTTTTAGAATTTTCAACATTATCAAACGTGTAAAAATTTTTAAATATTTTTCTTTTGGATTAAGATATACATAATTAAATCGTTTTCGTAAATATTTGCAGTTTTATTGTCTTCTTTTCTGCAATTTTGGAATGTTCTTTTGACTTTATTTAACGTTGAAAGTGTTCTTAGGTATGTATTTATTTTGCAGGAAAATATTATTTACATCATTGCGTGTTTGTGGAAGTCGAATGTGGTTATATGGCAGACAACGCGAATCAGTTCATTAGCGCGAAAACAAAGGAGAACACGATGGAAAGGATATGAGAGAGCGCGAGTTTCGGCAGTTGGGCGCGTTTTATAAAAAAAATATCGTCAAAAAAGAAAAAAAAGGAAGTCGCGAGGTATGGGTGGCGAGGTCAAAGGAGGGGACTGCGGATGCGAACCCCGCGATCCAAATCCTCACATCGCATGTGTGCCGTTACACATCATGTTTCATCCCCACGACATAATTTAGCTCGACGGAAAGGCGAACAGCGAACGCGAACACACACAGACGTTAGCAAAAAATGAGCGTGTGTAGGGGTTAGTTACCAGGCTGACCTTGTTAGTGTGTGTGTGCGTGACGGATGCGGGATGGGCGGTTTCGTGGGGTGGAACGCGCAAGGGGACTTATTGTCGCCTCGCGGGTTCGCGGCATCTGCTTCGCGGCCGACGGTCGCCAGGCACCGCCGACCAGCCGGTCCACTCTCTCTCGCACTCAAATACATCAGGCACGTTTCGCACAACCGCCGCATGACCGGCAATGACTCAACCGAAAATTCCCAATCGCGCGATCAATCAGAGACCCCCCTTTGTCTGTCCGTCTCGGATAACGTCGCCCCAACTAATAAACAATCAATCGTTAAAAGGTGGGGATTAGGTTGCTGGTACGCGAGATCCCATCAAAATTTATCTTATAATCAAACAATTCTTGAATTAATCTGCTATGCAAATTTCAGCATAATCCCCTTCTTTTATTTAACTTTCGCACCTTACATTAACATTCCCATTTTAAATGCGAAGTCAAATTTAAAAATTCATAATAATAAACAAATTTAAATGATTTTTACATATATTTATTACGTATCTACTGAAAACTTAATATCGAAACTTCCCCTCATATACAATAATAAATAAATCATTAAATTGTCCAATTGGTTGGTAAAGTGGAAATTAAAACTTTTATGTCGACCCTATTAAAAGTTTGGATTGGGACTGACATTTTCATTAATATGCCTAATTGACTAGATTGCATTTTCTCGATTTCTCCTAATGAGAATTTACAATAATAAATAAAAATGAATTGCGTTTAATTTATTAAATTTGTGCGAGGAATAATACGAAAGATAAATAATTGCACCAAACGTCCTATAAGGATCTAAAAGTCATCATCATAATCCAGTAATCAA
This sequence comes from Coproporus ventriculus, assembly GCA_027574865.2. Lineage (NCBI taxonomy): Eukaryota > Metazoa > Arthropoda > Insecta > Coleoptera > Staphylinidae > Coproporus > Coproporus ventriculus. Next base: position 175,792 of record JAODAH020035295.1, on the reverse strand, counting down.
TTGTTTGGCTGGACACAACTCTCCATACTTTATTATCCTTCGCGAATATTATCAAAATTAGCTTAGAAAAAACTGGCACCCAGGCACCTCCTTTAATATTAAAAATTGCTTAGTTCTTCTGAATTTAAGCATGGATCATACGGTACAATTTCGTTCCTAGCTTTCGTAAAAGCTGCCCCTCCACTTTTTACCTATCATTGTCAAAAATGAAATCGCTATGGTATTCACTTACACATTGTTTTGAATTTCATAAGAGTTCAGTGACGCCATATTAACAGTGAACTTAAAAATGTTTGAATCAAAAATAAAAATAAATATGGAAATTTTAAAACATGTGATGTATAGAGAGTGTAAAGTGAATGCCTGAAAAAGTGGAGAGACAGTTTTCTATGAAATTGTACCCTATGATTCGCATTTTAGTTATATTTCTCGCTTTTCTTTCCTTTTTATTTTTTTGCTTTCCTTTTACTGTTTCTTTTTCTTTCCACGATTTGCATTATTGGAGGATATATAACCATTAGTACTCCAACCATTTTTATTTAATTGTTTTATCAATTTTTAATATGAATTTACTTTTAATTCAGATGTTACAGTTTTTAAATTATGCAGAAGCACAGTGTATAGAATTTTTATTGAATGTTTTATTAAAATATGCACTAGCACGCTAATAGAATTCTTATCAATGTTTTGCTTCAATTTGCAGAAACCCTAGTTTTGTTTCAGCTTAGGGACGGTTCTTTTTTCAACTCATTTTAATTTGGTTATAATTTTATTTATAAGATGCAACAGAAAATGTTTTAAATTTCTATTAATATTTCACTCCTTTTTGCAATAATTTTGAATGTAAACATAAGATTTTATCTTTCAAAATTTGTTTAGAATTGTTAAGTGGAATTTTTAGTTCAAGTTTACTCATGATTACTCACAGATAGATAAACATTCAGGGAAAAGGGTTGATTTAAGCACTAACTCAAATTAAGTATTAAGCTATCTCTAGCTATTGATATTCCACTAGTATTTTCTGGCAAAGAAACTTTCAATGATTAATGTCCTCAGCAATTCATTAATACCAACATAAGAACAAGTAGCATTCGTTGTTATAGCGTTGGAAATTATATTGTGCGGATATATTAATGTTGCTGATTATGATCAGCATTAAACAGTTCGTTTTGTACTGCATTTGAAAATTAAACGCATCAAAATCGACAACACTGTTTATGTGACGTCAAATTTCAGAAAAGACATGTATCGGAAGTTGTTTTGTCTGAAATGTGGATACATATTTAATATACATAATTATAATTATGTAAATTCATCTTATCTTTTCAGAAATATTTGAAATACGAAAAAAAGCGTTTAAAAAAATTTCCTGGATGTATCACCTTTCTTATCGCTACGTCTTACTGATTAATCAAACTTGAACGGTATGCAAACGAGTAAAAGGAGTTGAATTACAAGTGTCGCTCCATTGGCCGCCTGTTGCGCTTATATTTTCAATTTACAAATTGACCATCAGTAAAATGTTATGACGACGAGATTATATTTTAATGTCTAGTTAAGGTTTCGGTTTGATCAACTTTATGATTTTAAATATCTTTATAATATCCATTTGTAATATTTTATTTGCTTATTTACATACATTTTTAATCTTAATTAATATCTATTACTTTATTAAGCAAGAATCTTAAAACTAACTTTTAAATTTTAAGCAGATTGAAACATCCATATTGATTACTTTTATTCGATAAGTTCACAAATATGTTATGTATATAGCAAATTGATTCAATTAAGCAAAAATGTTTTTATTCCCTTTTATGTTTGAAATATAAATTTCAAAATTTACAAATAAGTACAAGATTTTTTAGAAGTTTAAGAGGAGCAGGTATATACCTCACAATTTTAGTAGCCGCAACTTTGTGTTCCGTTGATAAAAAGATTGATAAACACATAAAATGTCATAAAAAAAGCATAATTTTACAATGGGGCTAAAAAAACTTCGCAAAAGATCTCGCATTATCTACAATAGGCCCTGAATAAATTTGTTATGTCTCAAATCAATTAAAAAATGTTAGGAGAGTGTAACATGAAATCAAGCCAAGGAGAGTTTTCGAGTAAATTTTTATAAATCTGTGAAGTGCAAAGTACATTAAACTCAAATGTTACTTAATATTAAGTTATGAGACAAATAATTTGAAAGTCGAAGTGGATATTAGTTCCGTAGAGGGTGGTAATGGGTGACGTTTTAAGGGTCTTTTGCTTTACCGATGATTCATTATGTAAGCGAACGCGCGGAGGCGGACGGATGGCCGTGCCACATGTTTGTCGGATAACTATTCGTCTCTTTATTGCTCTAGAACACTCCATCCTTTCTTATTTTGAAACTTTAGTCAGGTAGTCGTACTGGAAACATTGAAGGAGGGGTATGCCTGGGGGCGCATTTCTGCGTGGAATTATCGCCGTCGGTCCGAAATTGCGAGAGGGACGAAAAAGCCCCGGCGGCCGAAGCACCGCCAGATAAGAAACAAACCGGATGCTACACTCTCGCGGAATCCGTAGGGAGTGAGGAGGGTTAAAGAGGAAACTGCGGGGGTTACAACTAGAGGGGTTGCAGAATATACACACATACCCAGCCAAAGGAAAGGCTGTGGCGAACCAACTATTTCTAATCTGACCCAAGCAATAAACTGCGCACAGACCTAACCGACTTTTATTGTTTAAACCAACGAGTTTTTCCGCTGAGATGACAAAAATGCGCACTGTGCTTGTAATTGTAACCGAAAATTATTTTCGGCCATCATAAAATAGATAAAAATTGGACGTTCAGAATTACATTAAAAACGATTAGCAAAAAATAAATAAAAACAATACCTATACTTTCATAAACAACTAAAGCTTGTTGTTTTCTTTTCAACGCATATAGATATTCTATCCTAAATAAACTTTTTTATTTGCGTAGGGCTCATTTTTTATTCAACTATTTACTCACAATCCCTCACCTTTACAATGAAATAATTGGTATAGTGTTACCACGTGTAAAGAGATCATTACATTTTGTACAACTTTATGGAAGAATTTGTTTAAAACGGAAAATATATAAACTTTAGGTTCTTGGACTAAGAATTCCAATACAATACTAATACACGAAGCGCGTACTTGTGTTGGTACTACTGAATGACGACCTCAACAAGTTTATTGCAAATTGTTTTGTCAAAAGAATGCAATTTTAATGCATTAAACATGGTACAAATAATAAATTTAACATGATATACTGTTTTTGGAAAACTAAATTGCTTATTTTCAAAAACTGGCAATATTATGTGTACAGTCCGTCAAACGAACATCTTACTGTTTAGAATATTCAATAGTGCGAACGGATATTTTTTGTTAATCTTCAATCTTCCTGAGTAGTGATGTAAAGGTGAAGGTAAAGAATTACAGAATCTACTGTAATAGATAAGAATCAAGTGATTTTCGCTTGACGGACAGAAAATAAGTTATGTTATTAATGATGCAAAACGGAATTTATTTTATACTGCTTATAGATATGTATTTTCAATATATGTATTAGTCATGTGCAAAAAAAAAACGGTCGCGGTAAAGTGAAACAAGAAATTTTCATTTAAAAAAATTTTAGTTGATAATAATTTAGGTGCAATTATTCAAATTCGGATTCTAAATTGCTTTTGAATTGTTCTTAATTGACGTATTTTCATTTGTTTTGTCAAAATACATCGAAATGCCAATAATTCATTTTGAAACACGTTTCAATCAACTGAAATTTTCGATATAACATTCTCACGATTGTACATCGATTCCCTATACAATTTTGGTGATTTACAAAAGGACTAGAACAAATTGTATTAAATTTATTTATTACCATGATCTTTTGTGTATATTAAATGTTTGACATATTCTAATTTCTTGTTTATCGTGCAAACTGAAATCTAGTTTAGTCGAAAATATACATGATGATGGGCATCTAAGGTTAAGATAATGTAAATAAATTAAGGTACCAAAACAATATTCATGTAACCTTCATGCTATGGCGTTGTGAAAACTGTGGGTGGTTATTGGGGCGGTAAGGATGAGATAGGACAAGCGTGCTATGTCAGTGGGCGTATGAGTTCTCCCCGGCGATTTAATTAAAGTTTTTAGGGCTTAAAGAAGCAGCGGGCTGCATGCATTATTTTCGGACGGTGGGAGCGACGACGAACAGCGTCGGTAGCCGCTCTCTCACGGAAAACGCGCACCCCCTTAATTACTCCGCGACATGGAAAAAGCCGCGCACCCTCGTAACAACGCTCGGAGGGCACACAAGTTCCGAAGGGCGCAAATGTGATACGCGCCTGGCATCATAATCCGCGAGTATAAATAGAACGAACGCTCGCAGGGGGTTATTCAGTTGGATGGGGTGTGCGGGTGTTCAAGCTATACATATATTTTATATATAGGTATATATACCGCTGGGGTGAAATGGTCGACGGTTTGCGAGCACTTCACTATTTCCGAGTCCTGAGAACATAGGGTATAATATAAAAAACAACATAGGAAACGCGAAGAGGAGGAAAACCGTGGGCCCGCTGTTTTATCATCGCGGATAAATAACGGAAGGGGATTTGGGAGAGCGGAAACGGACTGCGTGATTAAAATTGGTGATGGGGATGATTTCAAAGAATGAAAAAACATACGTCACAGTTATGTAAATCACAACACATTGTTAAAGATGTATGTCGGAAAGTAAATAATTCTTGTTTCCATTTCTTTTCAGAAAAATACTGAATATTTCAATCAATCAATTAATAAGCAATTTGAATTCTTCTTAAATTAAATTTCGATTTGTATATTTTCCTTTTAATAAGAAAAAGTCTCTCTTTGTGGTCTTCCATTGTTCTCACTGTTGACAATTAAGTTCAGAAGGTGGCCATAGTGGGAGGGTAGAAGAATAGGGCTACGGTGGTGCGGTCCGCTAGTTCGGTCCGCGGGAGACGCACACGTTACACCGGGTTAATGTTATTATCCTGGAACGGCTAAGTGGGCCTGGCAGGACATCATTCTTCCGGCAATTTCGGGACCTGATCAATACCCTAACATCGCTGCCCTCTTCACTCTGTCAACTTTGGGCTATGCCCGAGGATGTTTCGGAGATGAAGGAAAATGGAGGAAGATCTAGTTGCTTACACGCTCTCGCGAACCTTAATTCCACGCAAACACACACACACATACACACACACACTCAAAACATTTCACTTCAATTTTGGGAAAATGTAATAGTGAAAAAAATTCTACATTTACCACATGATTAATTAAAGTTAAATACTTTTGAGTTTCTTAATAATATTCATTATATCCATTTTTTTAAATATTTAATATTTATATTTGCTTCTTGACTTTCGGATAACCGTGCGTTGAAAATATTGTAATCGTCAAACAAATTGAAATTGATTTTTTATTATTTTCAACATTTTATATCTTTCTAAACGCAAAAAAATAAGTTTTACAAAAATATGTGTCGTTATGTCCGTATGTGTTTGCATGTGTGCGCGCGTGCGTAGGTGAATGCGTGCATGCGTTTGTGTGTGTGTTCGTTCAGCCAACTATTGTTCCGATTTTGATGAACCTTGACAGATATCAAGGGGTTTTGCACTATTTGTAATTGATTTTGAAAATATCACAGTTTTATCTCAAAAATTAAAGGTAGTTTAATTAAAACAAATTTTGCGCATAAATATCATTTTAACATAGGAATATAAAATATACATAGCAAATTAATCAATAATCAAATGGGAAAATCATTTTTCCTACCACAATTTGCATTCTTTTTAAAAACATTCCGAAATATATATTGACTACGCGATACTCGTCTTCGAGTTGCATCCGTCCGTCGTATACACCATCGCTATCGCTTGCTATCGCAATCGCAGCCGTCTTTTATTTAATTGTGGCAATACAATATGTAAAATGTAGTTTTCAATGAGAAAGTTTACTAGACAGAAAATGTGGTCTACAAACAATATGAATGTTCAGTCTTTCTTTGTTCTAATTTTGCATCTAGGACTGCTTCTAAAACTAAAATATCCCCAAATGTAATCTTTATTGTATACTTAAGCTGGCCAGAGGCGCCAAATCTTGCTCTACAATATGCACGTAGAGTTTCAACGCAAGTACATCTGCGTTTGCGTGTTAGCCAACGCTGTATTATGTATCTTAATCGAATTTTTATTGTTTCTTTGATATATTTCCGCCGCCACTATTTATTTTCTTTATTATTGTTTTAAGTGCGATAATCGGCATGTGAACTGCCCGTTGGGTTAGTTTTACATGCTGATTGAAATTTTTCTTATCTTCTCCTGTTGGGTTAGTTTCACTTACTAGCCACAGAACATAAAATTTGCTGACTCAAAATTTTCTTATCATACCCCTCCATTTTTTGTTTGAATGATGGGTAGAAAAGGAATAAGTATGAGAGGAAATAATAATTAAGTCAGTTGTAAAAAAAGTTGAAATTAAGACTAGACTTGTTAATGAGTGTTGATTTTTAATTGTGCAGGTTTTGTGGGCTCTCCTGAATACTTCCACTTCTCTCGTGGAGTCTTGTCCATCTCTCATGGTATGTGGCATAGAATTTATGAATTGTTACGAATATTTTCAGTAGCGGTCCTCATAATAGTATCTTTATCAAAATTATTAGAGTAACAAATTAAGTAAAAATATGTAATTTTCTATAATTATGCCAGTCGTCAGGTTGCATGACGCAATTCTTCCAGTAAATTAATATGGAAATAAAAATTCAGCTTTGGAAACCATTGTTTCACCCAAAAGCGGCAATTTTTAGAAACTTTTTTAATTCTTTGTGTTTTACTTTTTCTTTTGCGATAATGTATATGCACCTTACTGTCGTATAACACAAATCGTCGATGTTCATGTTTCCATAAAACTTTAAAGGCTGACAAATATTACTATGTCGACCATATACGTTGAGAGTTCTTTTAAAGACTTTAAAATTTCTTGAACGTTCATGATTTCGAACGTGCATGTTGTAAAGCAAGATTTAAGGTCTGTGGCCAGCTTTAGCGGTATTTAATAATTTGGGATCAACTTCCTCTTGTCTTAATATCATTTTATTTTGAGGTCAAGAAAGTTTAATAAAAAGCTTCTGTTTTTAGCTCGAACAGAATCAGCACTTGACAATTTCTCATTATTTTAGAGATATTTCAAATGTCAATCAATTATTAAGTATTTGAACATTAAGTTATATGTAGGTCTAAGATAAGAAAATTTATCGATGTTAAAATTATTATTTTTTCCTTTTTATTTAAAGAAATATTTCCAATCACTCAGACTTATACTTATCTGAAAAAATTCTTTTCCCAAGTTAATTTTGCAATAAACTATTAAAGTCACCTTATTTACATAATATGAGTGTAAAATTATTTAATAATCACAAGTCCAAAAATACCATAAATCTAATAAAATATAGATATTACACATTTTCCTTTTTGTCTACTTTTTATATTATTAAATTGCGTCAAATTGAATAAAGCAGCTAGCTGGCGGCGGTTTGCTTCTTCTACAAGACCGTTGGTTATCGCATTCTGTGCAAAAAATAAACAAACCGTCGCGACTATTCCAATTATTATCATGGTGGTGGTCAGTGTGAGTGCAAGCGTGTGCGTGACGGGTTTTGTTTATGCCCCAGCCATAAATCGCCCAACTCCGAAGGTAAAAGCGGACAATTTTCATTTACCCATACCACCTAAAGCAGACCCGCACATACACCAGGCCATCACACGCAATACCAAAATAAAAGTGACACCTGGCACCGGTATCGAACTGTATAGCGAAGTATTTTCAAAATTAACATCAAACAAATCATATTCTTCGTTCTTTTCTTCAGCTTTAAGATTGAGTTTCTATAGAAAATCTGTAAATACTTTAATAAAACAATTTTAATATACATATACTGGAAACATTTATTTAAGATAAACCTATTAGTAAATAAAATTCCACAATTCTTACTTTTTTAAGTTAAATATTATTTCATAATACATATGTAGTAGGTATCTTGTACAATAAATTAAATTAAAACACAATTAAATTATATTTGTGTATTCATTAGTTTTATAGTTAGATTTGGTTATATAATTTGCAATCAAATTAATAACTTATATAAAATACAAACTTATAAACACGCTTTCCAATTTATGGATGTAGATGTTATTAATACATTATATATGCGTTTAAGAAGAAGTTCAATATTTCGAAATAACGTATTTCAGAAGTAAATATTATGAGCTTCGGGATTAAACGTCGACAGCTATTGCATTTGAATTTTCTGGTGTACAGGTATGTCGCAATTTCTAGGAAAGTACAGAATATATAAAATATGATATCGATGTAGAATATCAAAATCATTATGATAATGAAAATTCCGCAATGGATTTCGAGCTGTTTATATGTATTTAGACTTAATAAATCAGTACATCCAAAATTGCGGTTATCTATGAATGAATGTTTTTATAAAAATATTCCTATAGGTTGTAAATGAATAACAATAATGACGTTACGCAACATACATTGCAGTTAAACTTAATAAAACAATGATTCTTCATGTAAGATCATGTAAGATATAATTTTTTGTTTTCAAATTAGAGATAATTCTTTATAAGCTCTTGCGAAAGTAATTCGATAACATTTATTTTAATAAAATGCCACTTCTTAGGTGTATTTTGAAATTGAAGTTGTCCAACCAACAATACTCAAAATTGTCAGTAAAATGGAATTTTAGTGCCGATTTTGTGTAATTTTATTAACGATTTATCTCATTTTCCCATATTTATTTGTATAAAGTTTTGATGAATCGTTGGTATTAAAAATTTAAAAAAAACTTACTCAGTTATATATTCATTATCACTTTTTGTATACAATTACGTCGAAAAAGAAAGGATTCAAGGAATTCTAACCCTAAACTAAATATTTGCAACATTTGAGATGGGTAGTATATCTGCACTAACAAATGGAATCTTATTTTTTCTTTCTCAACGAGGTAATAAAAGTTTTGAAATTAGAAAATATGAGTAAGTTTATAAAAATGTCATGTGTCAAAACAACAAAAAATACCGAAAAACAAAGAAAAAACATAAATAGCGTCACAGAACATTAAAAGCATATAACATGGTCACTGTTGAAAAAAGAAATATTTTGAAAATATTGAAAATTTTGAAAACCGTCAGGAAGGATAAAATAACATCAAAACGCTAATGTACAAAACACGATAAAATATCAAATATTAAAAAGGCAAATGTCAAAATATTAAATGGTCAAAGTGACCAATGTTAAAATATGAAATAAAATATCAATATGTCAACTAGTTAATACTAATTGGCATATTTCACCTCGCTAGAGGGCTCCTTGTTGAAAAGCAAAATTTCGGAAATGTTAAGGAAAACAAATTTAATAGATGTATTATTAGGTATAGGTATTTTTTTTTAATCTATTACTAAAACATTAGTTTTTAGCTGATCTAATTCCACATAAAAATTACAAAATAAATATAAATGTCAGTACCATCTTGTTATGTTCTGCAAAACATTATAATTTTGCATAATATCTATAATTATTATACTTTTATTATAAACATATATGTTAAATTAAATGATTCATACATCAAATTTAAAATATACACATTGGAAGTATATTTGTTAGTAAATTAAAAATTTATTTAAAATATTTAATAGTTTTTAGAATGAGAAACCTTTGTTTCCTGCAATTTGATTGACCACGACTTAAATCCTTTGTCTCCATAAACAATACCCACTTTTTCATCCTAATAGCATAATGTCCTGTTAAGCCACTTATATTTCTCAAATACTATATATTTTATTATTCAGTCCCAGATTTAAATGCATTTTATTTTATCTATATGTTCAAATATCCCAGTCCATAAAAAATGTAAATAGATATATCAAATAAATTAAAAAGAATTTTGCACTTTCTTTCTGCAGATATCATACTTTTCAAATCTTTCAAATTCTTATACATACGTATATAGTTAATCATTTGAAAGTTTTTTGATTTATATCTGTTAAAATATGTAATTATTTTCTATATTTTAAGAGAGTGTAAATTTTGAAAGTGTTTGTTTAGCTACCCTGCCCTGTTGGGCATGTATGTCATCCAGTGGGGGGTCAGAACCCCGAATCGCTGATTGATTAGAATCGATGGCGCGAGATTGCCGCGCGAGATCGTCCTTCGTCCCGAACCCTCCACTTCACCGCTGACGCCTCCAAACTCACCGGTCGGGGTCCCTCGGGGGTGGGTTGCTAAAACCCACCACGTTCAGGGTAAAGGGGTGGCGTGGGGAGGTGAACGGACGTTTGTAATGGATAGATGGACATGCAGTGGACGTGACGCGTATTTCGCTCCGTTCCCGACACGCTACTTGGAAAGGGGTAGGAGTCCGCCCTCCCCCTCAAATGCGTCCCCTTGCCCTAGGGATAAAGACTAATGTCGCTGGCGCGCGGGCTTTTTTTCTGCTGCGTGGACCGTTTTTGTTTTTTCGCGTTTTATTGCTTACGGATGGACGCTATTTGCAAAAAAATGGGGCCGTAAAGAAGAGGGTTGAAGGGAGGTGGAATTCATTTTACGTTCGCTTTTATATATTACGTTCTGGTTAATGAAAAGTGCATGTATCACATCTGTAATTCAATTAACGTATTAATTCTACCATCAATAAACTTTCATTCATAACACGTCCACAATAATTGTTAATTTGGTGTCAATCAAATGTATCGACGATTTCTCATTATTGTTATGATAACATATTTAACAATATGCAACGCGAAAATCACTGCTCTATTTCAAAATTCATTGCTTTATTTAATTATAAACAATGAATGGCGATGTGTATATATGCTTTACAAATTCAATTTTGTTTTTATCAAAATAGACTAATTGCATCTTGCTTCACTTGGGCTAATATACACTCTAGAGTTTTTATACCTGTAACATTTAGCATATAATTAATATTTGTTTCTGTAAAACTTTCTTTGTAAATATCAGCTATATTTTTCTTTTCCACATTAAATGATCAGATTAAGTGTTTTGTTTAATTTTCAGTTACAGAAGAGGTAATAAAATTTAGGCGTTTAAATTAAGAAATCGCCTTGTTCATTGAGGTCAAGTTTTTAAAACGAAATAAAACGACTGTGAGAAGTTCGAACATCTTATGAATGGAGGTAATTTTAATCGTTTGATGTTTTTAACATATAGTTTATTGATTAAAACGCATCTACGGAATTTTAAATTGTTTTTAAATCTACAGTTTATATAGGTTATAAGTTCCTACATAACTTTAAAAAAATGCATACCCACAATAAAAGTTACTCTGCCCAAACTATTGAGTCATACCAATTTTCTTTCGAATAAGAGATATTCTGACGATAAAAGATATTCAAAATCGATTTTTTTTTTGGGCAATTGCTTTTTGCATTCAATTATTTTGTTTCTAATTCTATCCCAACGCGTAGTTTATTTTTATCAGTAAATAGTCGTTACTACAAAGGGTTAATAAGCAGCTGCAAATTGAACGTTTAATTTAAAGTATGCAGAAAGACGTTCAATAAAATTTCGCATCAGAATAATAAAATGACCTCAACCACAACCACCTTTAATTACAGACGTACTCAACTTATTCTTTATTCAAAATAATTTCCATTGCACGTAATTTCTGCAACGTGACGTCTTATATGCACATAGTTGTCAGATTGTTCGATTTCTTATTCGAACTGTCAAATCTAATTCATCACCGCATATTTTCGGTTACCAACCTTTAAATACTAGTGCAATTTAAATTCAAACATTATAATTTCGCTTCGAATTTGCATTTGTGTTGAATCACATGATTACGTTGTTGTCAATTTTTATAAAATGCAATGGAAATTATATTGAATCAATAGTGCGTTCCACTTAACAATCTCAATACCCGCAGCCATGACAACACTTTTGCGTTCTGAGACCATACAAATGCCCTCGACGTTATTATAAGTGTAACGCTAGTGAACACTTTCCGCGCATTTGTTTAATACTTTTCAAAATGACGGAATCGATATATTATTTTACGAATTTGTTAATATCCTCACCTTTAAAGCTTTTTAAAAAAATTGTGGGTAAATAATGAAAGACTGCAAGTAACTACTTTTTGCTTGCGACGTTTTGCAAACGGTCATATTCATCGCGAACCTTAAGTAGAACGGGGAAGGAAGCGTTGTGATCAAAAATTTCCTTATGTAGAATGCGCCAAAAGTGTACATTGTACATCAAGTTTGTTAATTTCAGGAAATGCAAACGAATATTCAGATATAACATGGAGTCATTTGGAACATTGTGTTGGTTTTTATATACCACGCATATGATATATAAAAATATAATAAATTACTTTTTTTAACTAATAAACTATATATGTTTTTCTGCGGAACCCTGCATGTATAAACATCGTTCATACATGACTAAATTTTTTCCCTGTACTTTACAATCGAGATTAGGGTCGCATTTATTCAAAAAGAGGCGTTAGTTACAATTAGTGGCTTTTACTGATAATTTCACTAATGCTATAACATTTATTAGCTCTTGTCCATTTAGGAAACTCGTTTGTACACGTGGTATTTCCGGTTCTGAAAGCTTGCAATTGATTAATTGCTAAAGCTATTTTATATTCTGACAAATATATTAACATTTATCCAAATTGATAAGTAATCTATAAAAAAAGACATTTCATGCATAAAATCGTAATCATCTCAAGTCATTTAAAACTTAATAACAGAAAGTTAAAGCGTATTGAATTGATTAACTTATTTCGTATTCGTATTTCCGGTTTATGGGAGGCACTTTTTTGTTGTGTAGGGGAGCCATCCCCTTTATAATCTGAACGATTTTGATGGAATATTGAGGTAGGTTGGAAATGTAAATTAAAGGGATTTTATTTGGGTTACATTTAAAATATACGGTGTGGATACTTGAGAATTGTACTACGTAATATCGCACGGAAACGATTTAGGCAAACAATTAGATTTGCTTGGAATAAATATGTCTACATCGATACCTAAACATCATTAGAATGTTGTTATCGGAATATTTCCGGTTGAGAATGTTCCAAACTGGGTTAAAAGTAGTCGCTAATAAGAATAAAAAAGTTTTAGAGAAAAATAATTGTTACATTTTATCTACATGTAAATTAAACTATGTACCTAAGATATCTTATTTTAATATGCGAGTCAAATTTTTAATGTAGGTGTTTGTATGTTAAAATAATAACTATGTACTGTGCATGGCGACAAACTTAGAAAATATATTGTGTAGGGTTCCAAAATTATTTTTAAGTTAAAGCAAAATGCATAGAAGTGGATGTTGATTATCGTAAGATTCTGAGTTTAATAATGTAATTAGACAATTCTGTCCGATCCGTTCGTTTTCTCTTTTCCCTTTTTGTGAGGAAAACTAAGTTCCGCGGGAAGGTTAATTCTTCATTGCTATTAACCTAGCTATGCTTTCTCAGTGGTGGTGGTGTGTTTGCGAAGTGCCCCCCAGATACCTGCCCGTATGCCATCAACGTATACACTTGCATAAGCTATATGTATATGTATGTATGTACGTGTGTGCACATAGCACACACACATACATACAGATGCTATCGATTCTCCCCTTTGTACCAAACCTGCTGGTGGAAGCGACTACTAATTCTGGAACGTCCTCTGCACATGCAACCGTACCTAGCAATTCAAAGCGTGTTGGTAGATTTTCGCGACGTCCTCCAATGTTCCTCCCTTTCGAGTTGCTATTAGAAACTTGAGGAAAGAGAGAGAGGGTATTGGGTTTGCGTGTAGTGTTCAGGGTACCGGTCCGTAGTGACCAAATGAGCATTACGTGCCGGCGGCCATTGACAGCGTGTAAGAGGAAACCCTGTATCCTGTAGTTTGGGGATGCATTTCAAATAAGGCGACGTCACGCCGATGGCCTAGATGTATACAACGAGGGGGGTGAAATGTTTTGCTGGTAGATCTCAATAGTAGTGGACCATCGCGAAGCACCCTCTCGTTTCCTGCCCACCGCCGCCGGTCAATATTCTGACCGGACGACCATCGGCTAGATAAGAAAAGTGCGGAACTCTCGAACTCGGGGCTGTTCCACGAAATTAACCCGCACTGACACCAACCGCGCCAATCCCCTCACGTTTCTCCGCATCGACCGTGGTGTGGAACATTTTCGAAAGTAACCACCCTATATGAACACACAATAAAAAAAAATAACAGAAATAAACAACAGTAACACGCAACACATGTTAATTATTAAACATTTCCGTTCCCGCAAAACAATTTTCCGCATGCTCCACACTCCGACCAAAATCTCCATATAAAATATCTTTGACTCTGAACAAATTTTTACTTTTTTTTCTTCTTCTTACTTATAACAAAACCTTTATATTGCGTTTTCTATTCGAAATTCAAAAGAAAAGATTTTTTCACGATAATTTAATAATTACATCTAAATATTTCAAATTAAACATCATTATTTAGAGCTTTAAATATAACATACGGTAATTAAGCAGACCGTATTTGCTCAATATACGATTGAAATTTAATTTGACCAACTTGATAACTTATAAAAACATAAATTTATTTTTATCGGAAGCTTTTCTTTACTTTTACACTCTCTCTATTTTATCCTTCAGATCAAATCTCTGACCATCTTCTTTAAACTCTTTCCATTAAAATTTTTATTTTAATTCATAAGTTTTTTCTTCAAATTCATCATTATATAAGTTTCTATTTTAAATTAATATAATAAAAATGTTTAAAAATGAAAATAGATCTTTTTAATTATTAGGATCTCTTTTATTATTTTATTTGAGTGGATTTTCAATACAGTATTTCAGAGAAAAAATTGGATTTCCATTTTTAATTTCATAGCAAAATTATATTCCAGCTGGAGCGCATGGCGTAGCGATTGAGTTACATACATGCAGGTATATCTATCCTTCTTTTTAAAACGATCTTGTAAAATAACGTAATTCCATCGAGGGAATAATGTTAATATGAAATCCTCTAGTAATAATTTTTATTTCTATCATAAAGTTATCTCAAAAATAATAAAAATTTGTATAAGTGTAAGATTTCTATAAAAGTATTGAATCAATCCTCACAAGCTACTTAAATAACAAGATTGGTTGGACACAATTCTATATAAAATTTATACTTGTCTAGTTTCGCTATATCTTTCAAATCCATTTATCCGTTTATATTTATATAAGTGTGCAAAAAAAAATGAAAAATCTAAATGTGTCTAAATAAGCACAAATATCAAAATTGTTATTTTAAAAAATCAGGAGTTTTTTTAAAATCGAAACGTTGTCATAAAATAATTTTATTATAATCTTTTAATCGAAGTGTAAGGATATTACATTTTAATTTAATTTTAATAACTAAAATAAAAAGTTTAAAAGTGTTAGGAATGCCGAATGAGTGATTCGAAAAGAAAGAAAAATTTTCTTGAAATTACGTCCTTGTTACTGTGTTTTAAAGAATATTAATTATTTCTTGCTTCTCGAATAATAATGGAATCCAATAACAAACACATCCATTTTTTTGTTGCCTAACATAAAATGAGCTTTACTAATACTTAAAATGGGTGATCTGCTAAAATAAAAAAAGGAAAACCAATAAAATTGTTCTCGTGTATTTTATTCGATTATTTTACAATATTAAACCAACATATCTTTCTATTTCATTTGACAAATTAAGGGCATTCGATTTCGAACTGATGATAGAAGAATTATGTACAGAGTTGAGGACAGACAGAATTGGTTGGCAAAATAAATTGAAGTTTTAGCGTAATCTTCTGTGAACTGCACATTATCTTTAATTCTAGTAGTAAGTATTGCCTACTTTGATTAGTATATTACTTTGATTCTTTTTGAAAGTAAATAATAATAATAATATATCTATCTACTCACTCTCTATCACGTAGAAAGAAAACATAACTGTTGGATGTTTTAGATTATACAAAAAGGAACATAATTTCAATAAAAGTAGTAACAAAGTAACATGATTCTATTTTAAAAAATTTGTTGCGGATTATTTTTATCAAATGCTCTGCTCTTTGGGTCTCTTCTGCAATAGAAGTAATAGGCTGGATTCTTCCTTAATCGAAAATCAATGAAAATTTTTCTTCCTTAATATCTACATTTTTACATAAGAAAAAAATCGAGTTGTTAATTAAAGAAAAGTGATTTGTATTCCCCTAAGCTATTGAAGTTAATAGACGATATAAACAGTTTCTCATCCGAATTGAAAATTAATTACACGAAAGAAGTAACAATAAAGACTTAATAATTCTTTAGGTATGTGTGTGTGTGTGTGTCCTTTGTCATCGTTGTATGGATATAATTTTCGGTCCAACAGCGTTCGAGAACGGTGCATGCAATTTGCACACTCTGGTAATTTTCGTTGGAACCAGGTGGTCGCGATGGATAGGGTTGATCGCGCCAATACATCCATCGCTCTTTGTATTTATGTAAGCGAGTGGTGTGCAGATGTTGTGAGAGAGAGGCCCGCAGTCCCATCCCGTGTAATGCGGTGGAGATTTCTCTTTGTGTGAGGCGCGGCGTGTAGGTAGATAAGGGCGCGCGGGGTCGGCACAATGGCCGGTCGCCGCTCCCCCTTTCTTCCCTTGCTACCCCTCATCATACACTATGAGTGTATGTGTGTGTGTGCGATGTACCCGCAGCTGTCACGCGGATGGCTGATGGTACTGTGCCGGAAATACCGCTGCTGATGCCTCGCACCGCGTTTTGCTAGAAGGGACCGTTGACGAGGATACCGCTGCCGCCGCCACCACAACAGCGGGCTCTTTTAGAGTCTTACTATCTCTCTCTCTAGCCGTCACGACGATGTTGCGGGCAATCCACCTCCTGTTCTCGAGCCTAGCAATGTCCTTTGTTCCAGCAGGCCTACCCTTCACCATAATTACGACAAGTAATCAATATCTCTCCATACGACAATAACCCAAGCAAACAAGTCCTCCCTACAGATTGATCCCATATTAATTTCCAATTAATTTCAGGGGTCATATGTTTAGGGTCAGTACCAAATCAATTACCACTTGAAAATTTTTAAAGATTCAACTCCAACGCGCACCAACTAAGCTAAATAATATTTGTGAAACAAAAATTTGGTAGTTTTCTCTTCCCCTAAAACGACAATATGGCGACCTCTTTCATATAATTTAAAAATCAACTCATTCAAACCATATTCCATGAAATTATAATCCGCATTCAAATAACATTTCAACATCGCTAATCTAATTTATGCAAATTTATTTTATACCAGCAAATCGCAAGCTGAATGAACCGCAGGGTAAACAACAGTTCTGGTGTTAAATGCATTTTATATATTTCAAATGATATTTCGAAAGGACATCTAATAAAATTTTAATATTTATCCTGTGATAATAATTGAAGTTTTTTCAAAAACAAGTTTAATATAAATAATATTTATTTTCTCAGGAAAGGAAGAAGAGGTTGTAGAAAATTATTAAAAGAATGATGAACTATTGAAAAAAATCACAAAACTAAATATAAATAAACAACAAAAAATGTTAGTAGTTAAAACAATATTGTTACAATTTTTAAAGAATTTTTAGTTCGAGAAAATCTAATTAAATATCGACACATTATGAAATTTTGGCAAAAAAAAGTGTGGATGACCCTTATATCCTCATACAATGAATGGCATAGGGTTGGTCTTTATAATAAACTAAAACATATGGTGGAAAATAAATACGTATGGAGTGCTGCATCCAACTAATCATTCGATTCAATAATAACATCACCCTCCTTATAAAAACGTAATTGATTATCAGTTAAACATTTAATATTGAGCATTACACATTAATTCTTGAATTTATTTGTTCAATTTAAAACCAGTTGAGAATACTCTTCTAGCATTCCCATAGACCGAACACATCGAAATAACAAATTAAAAACAAAATACGAAAGAGTGAATCGTAATCAGTTGAATATGCTTAACAGCATTGCCAAAACGAACTTGAAAATAGAGTAACTAAGTAAGGCGGCAACAATTTTCCTTTTCGTCCCCTCCGCTTTGCTAACATTTCAAATTATATTAAAATGGTTACGCCATTCATTTCATTTTTATTGTGTTTTATAGGTTGGCATTCAACAACAACAAGTTTCATTACCGTGTTATTGTGTGGATGACGGAAAACATAACCTGCAAAAAGCTACAGACACACAGAACAAATTTGTTCAGTGAAAATAAATCATTTTCTAAACTTTTAGGAATATTTTATGGTATTGATTTGTTCTGAAACTATTATAAGCCCACGTCTATAGAAATAATACCGAGAATTTTAAGGAAGAGACAAATTAATAAGAACTCATAGCGCATTTTGTTTATACTGCAACTTATTATATGTACTGTAAAAATTCTAAGTAAACCCACATATACAGTATAAATTAATAATCATATACGATCCTAATGCCTTTTGTATCCAACTTTGATACTACTGTTGTATAATACAATTGTTTGAGATGTGATAATCCCAGTATGAAATTTCAATTAACTAAAATGAAGTACCAATCGTTCTTTTGTAACTTGCACTAAATAATCTTCGTAGATAAACAATACAAAAACTTTGTGCAAATAAAAATAAGCCATTAAGTGAAATCTGCAATGAAATCAGTGTTCGGATGAGTGATCGCGACTGGCGCCGATTATTTACAAGAAAGAATGCCCAATTTTAAGCCGAGGGGCACAACGGCTATTAAAAGTATACAAAAAAAACACCACCATCGATGGTCACCGATAACAATGATGCGTCCACTTTCTTTTCAGGTCCGCGCATCGGATTATCGTTAACCCTGGAAACTACCTGGAACTATCACAAATGCTTTTTTCTCGAGGGACTTTATTTATTGGCCGTTTCCATGTAGATATTAGTGCTCTCAGTTGCCCTGCGGGCCCTTGCTGATTTATAGCCGCGGTACACTCTTCACGGAAATGACAGGAAACGGTGACTGTGTGGTTGTTATTTGAAATCGGCTTGGTAGCGTGACCGTGCCAGTCCACGCTTTATTTCGAGGGATGATGAGGACAATGGACCCATTTTAGCTGGCGCATTAATTAGCCAGTCCGACCCTACGCGTTCCACGGATAATTGGCCGAAATTAATTAGATAATAGGCACAATCAGCACCCACCTTTATATCATACACTTAATAGGTGTTGTTTTGAAACAAGGGTAAAGAACTCTGTAGGAAAAGCATTTTTATTGGTTCAATTTAATTACACTCATTATATTTTTTCTCTGAAATAGGAGGTAAATTAACTTACAACTCACACAAAATAAATTTCACGTTTGTGTTAAGAGGATAAATAAATAAAACTACAAATTGTTCTAAAACAATTCAGTAATTTTATGTGGAATAATAAAAAAGATGATTGAAAGCAGCAGGCAATAGAATATCAAGCGAAGGGTATTTTTTATGATTTTTTTGTGTGGGAACTCTACAACTCTTGTACTGAGGTCGTACAAAATAACGGCCATCAAAATATCACTTACCTTTCAATTGAAAATAATTTTCACGTTTCAGTTCCAATTAAAGTATAGATTGTTGTTATAAGGAACACTTTTTAAAGATGCGTCAAGCATCAGAATGATTTAGCGATAAAACAACAAGTTAGTTATTAATACATTTAGGTATTAAAATATTTTTTTTGTCGTGATTATGAAGATTATTAACAACGCGAAAATTATATAACGATCAATCGTCGGTAAAATCTTATTTTAATGCCGATTTCGGTTTAGTTAATGATCTATTTCTCTTATTTTGCAAAAGATTTAAAAAAATAATATTCTATGATTTGTATGAATTCTATAACGTTCTTATATTACTATATGAACTAATAATAGGACATTAATTTTATTTATTACTTTGTACGATACATAATAAGTTAATAAATTACGTATTCATTTTAAATATGTGTGATTAATTCAATGAGTAATAAACATATCCGAACAGAGAAAGGAAAAAAAGATTTATTTCTTGTTAACACTCTACACCTGTTATAAAGTCAATGGTGCGCTCCTTGTGGCTCGCAATCGTAAATTTAAACTAATAAAAACTTTCTTGTTGCTCCTTTTTACTCCTTTTTAGTGCCGTTTAAAGCCGGTTTTATTATGTCATCGCTTTCCTGTGCACATTTTCATTACCCCATGCCCATTTGTATTTAATAAAATGGACATTCCGAATTATCTCTTAATAAATTGAATGCATCCGCATATTTTTACGCGACTATATTAAATAATGCACCCTCGCGTAATTTATGGCGCATTTTTAATGGCCCGTTTTACCGATCGCACGTGACAATATTTCAACAGTGAAAAGAATGTTACCGACCACCTGTCACAACTTTTGAATTAGATTAGGGCAATTATCAGGACATTCGTCGTCGAATTTATTCGCCGTGTAATTGTTTCGTTAGTTGGAGGGGAAACGTAAGCCAATTAAAATTATTATGAGCCGCGACGATTACTTTATTTTATGGATCGGAATTAAGTTTGTATAATCTTTAATGAAGACGCCGGGGAGGGAAATGTTTTATCAATTTCAACGGAATTAATTATCTTAAACGAGCAGCTTTGTTAAATATAAAATTGGCTATAAAACCAATGGAACTGTGCAATAAAATTTCATTACAAAAAAAGTGAATGAAAATATGACTTGAATTGATGAATGGGTAAGAAAGTGGGGAAGTGAATGAATGAAGAAACTTACACATTAAAACTTCCGACAAACAGCCTCGAGCAAACTCCTACAAAACGAGTAAATATTTTATATAAAGATTTAAAAGAAAATGTGCCACTTAAAGTTCATTCGAATCCATTAAAATCTTTTTAATAAAAACGTGCAAATACAAACTGTGTCTACACGTGAAGGGTTCTGCTTTATATCATAAAATTATCTTTTAATTTACTTGTCATTTATTCGGACAGATTTATTTATGATATTCCCTTGTAATTTAAATTAATATCATAAATCTACTCTCATTATTATTCAAATTTTAAAATGTAGAAAATAATGATACTTATACTTTATTACAACACAAAAATTAGCGATATCCGACAAGTAAAAAACATAAACAAATTATATCTACAGATATAAATTATAAATTGAAAAATTTATAGAGTTTTTTCGCAGACTAGAAAACGAAAAATACATATTATTGAATTAAAATTACACATAAAATATAAAATCACAAACAAAACAGTGTTTTCTTTAACGATTTATTAACTACGTACTAAAGTTAATGAATACTGAGTACAATAAACATAAAAATACAAAAGTGATATATGAGCAATTCCATTTCAAGTGTGCTAGAGTCAGGGGTGGGTTAGGAAAGTTGCTCTATGATTTTTGTTCCATTTCTATAACTTATTAGAAGTCACTTTCTCGATTTATGAGAATGTGAAACCCCTAAATAAAAATTCTTTAAAATGTTGTATTAATTTGAATGTCAAAATATACAAAAACAAAAGTTCTAGCTTCCAAACATTCTTTTTTTTTGTAAATAGTTATTTTCCGGATAAATAATTTTAAACAAAAATTTACGTGTGAGTATTTTGAATGAACAGTAATTTATAGCTTAATTTAATTAAGCTTGGTAAAACCGCTATGGAAAAATGCATTTTATACGTGGAGTTGCCTTTCCAATTTTTATATATTTTTCATAGTTTTATTTAAAAGAGAGGCGAGTGTGTATGTGGATGCTTTTTAAAATTGACACATTCAATAACAGTTTTTCATTCTTTACGCGTAGGTGGTATATTCAATATTTATCCAATATAAGGGATCTATCAATAGATATCTTATCACGGTGACAATTTTATATTTACATTAAATTCAAACGGCTATTGTACAACTTTAGAACCGCGAGATAAATTATTTTAGTAAATATTTTATTTAATATTAACTTAGTGGTTTTTATATCACGTGGAAGATTTTATACTAAAAGATCTGCAAATTTTACAATTTACATATCATTCACTTTTTATTCATATAAACGAATGTGGCAATTTTAATAGTATTTTATATAATAAATTACATAACGAAAAATAAACCACAAGTGCGAAATTATTTGGCGACAAAAATTTTGCACAAATTTCGTTCTGCGAAGCATGTCCTACGAAATCTTTTCATTGTTAAATATTGTCAGCTTTTTGAGTAAGTATCGAGTCTACACGATGAAAATGAAGAAAAATTATTTAAATTTTAGGTTTCTTTATAGAATTTTTAAGTAAAATAGCACAACTTTAGAATATCTGAGGGCTACGACCTCTGTAAGTCATAATGAACACGTATTTTAAGCATTTTTTAGGATTTTTTTGAATGAAATTTTCTCAAATTGTGTTTTGTGTGACTGTTTCTACTCCATTTATTAAATTTGAAAAATTTGCAAATAAATTATGGCTGTATGTTCTCGTGTTTGAAATTATTGTTAATGATTCCTCGAAATATGTAATGCTTATGACAGGCCAAAAAAGAAAAAGTAAATCGATGAGACGGATGCCGACCGTTGTTTTCAATCTGTTTTCTCGGTAAGATTAAAAGTCGGCAACAACAGCACCGCCAGTCAGGCCTTTCGCATTTTACCTTCGCGAACGACCCCGCGAATTCCTGCGCGAGATTAATAATACAACGTCGTCGCACAAAGTAAAATAAGAAAAAAAAAGTAAAGACGGCTCTACGTCCGACCAAAGTTGATGCTGTATAGCCTGAAGCCATCACGAATTGACGAACTCGTCTATACCATGGCACACGCAACGAGCGCGAAATGCTCCACGCCTAGCATGTAATTTTGTCCTGAAATAAATTAATCCCAAGTGCGCGTCCCCATCTCACACCCATCCCCTTTTCCCATTTAATGCATACACGTGGCGTGGTACACCCGCGCGAACGCAGCCCCGCAGCATTAGAATTATGAGTAAAACAAGAATATAAAAAAAAAACAATAAACTCCGACATGAATGGGAGATATGAATGGACCGTAGTAAGCGTAGTAAAACTACAAAACAAATAAAAAGCTTGCCTACTACATTCTAACTATGTTGACATTTCTGACGCTCTCTCTTACCGTTTGTCTACCACTGAAACACGAAACGATGTAGATGTCCTAAAATCAACGTTCCTCTATTGATTGCTACGCGGCAAATTCTCATGCGGACAAATATTTTTACCTATTTTACAAGCAATAAAAATTTACTAAAGTATAATATAGTCGTTAACTACATTTTACTCCTAAATTATTACACCAAATAATTTTCGGCGCTTAAATTTAATTTTTAAAACTGGTACTAACATTTCATTAAAACAGCTTTTTTGACTCAATGAAAATGAATCATCCTGATTTCAAATAAACCTAAGTACTTTCTTTATTGTAATTTTAATTCTCAGTTTCGTTTAGTGTTTTTTTTTTATAACAATTAAAATTGGTACTAACTGTTTATAATTTAAAGGTATCATAATAAAATGTCTAGGAATAATATTAAATATTTTAAATATCGAAATCATTGAAATGTTTCTGAAAAAGTTTCAAACATTAGAGAAAATGAAACTTACACCATAGTTTTTATATACTTAGGCACTAAAATGATTTATTACGAGTGTGAAGTTTATTCTTCGAGACTAACGTCGAGAAGAATAATCATGCGAGTAATAAAATATCATTTTAGTGCCGAGGTATATATTATATTTTTCTGGAATCGCCAAATTATTAATTTAAACATATTTTCAGTGTATTTTCCAATTTAAATTAAACAACCAACTATACACAAAATCTGCAGTATAATTGCACTTTAGTGCCGATTTCAAAATTCAGCTGTAGAATCACATTTTAGTGCAGATTTCAAAATTTGGCAGTAGAGCGATTTTATTGGAGATTTCTTTCATTTTACTGACGATTTCAGAAGAACTTATTATTCGACTATTTAACATTCTTTAAAGAAAATCTAAAGATGAAGAGACGATAATATAATTAAATTACTAATTTTAATATGTTATAGTATTTTATACTAATTGCATAATGAAATATTTTAAGGCACGAACGCGCAAGTACATATGAATTTTTTGTGCTTTGTCTATATTTATTTAAATGAATAATTAATTTAGATTTTGTTGATTTTTTAATATTGGCCGCTCTGCAAATATTTTTGTCATGTGTATTTTTTAATTTCAAAACAATTCAAATAGGTTAAATAAATTTAATACCAATACCGAAACATAAAAATTCAGGTGCCATAATGAGGTTATTATGAAATCCGTTTGGGTTTCATAATGAATATATTATGATTGCAATGTAAAAAAAATATTTTTATATCGCTTTTTAAAATTTAATAATAAAGTTATTAGCATTCAACAAGTAAAGTTTTCTAGCATTATTAGAAAAAATTATTTTTAATGCGCTTTAAGTGAATTACGAATATTTGTGATTTATGTTAGTGTTACATTCTGTTTAATCAAGATAGGCAAGTCCAATATTTTTTCCATCTTAATTAAACATCAACGCATGCATGCGCTTATTTATATTTAAATTCATTTATAATTTATTTAAATAATAAACTAAAATTATTAAAAGAAATAAACTTACCTTTATATTTATGAAGATTAATTCGATTGATTTTTTTAAACTTTTTATACTGGACCATGTTTCCCTCTTCGATATGGGGTTTTTGTGGTACCGCTGGTTTAAAATGAAGGAAGGAATTAAAACAACAATTAAATTCACAGAAAAAAAGGATATTTATTTGCCGTGTCGTTTCAAATATATAGATATCCTGTCAAATATTTTCTTGTATTCATTATAATCTCAAATTTTAAACATTTCGTACAAAAATATCAATCAGATCAATTTTTATCAAATGGAGCGATAAAAACTAAAATTGGAATGAATGAAAAGTTAAAGAAGTCTTAAATATATAGCCGCTAAAGTAAGTACAAAAACAGTCCGAACAGATATAAATAAGTTAAAGTAATCGCAATCGCTGTTCTACTAAAATATCTCTACAACGATTTGCGGAATAATTGCGCAAAAATCACAAAAGTTTTATTTTACAATAATATTAATAATACCTTTGGCAATTTTCAACGAGATCCCACTTTGAAATAAAAAAAGAAACTAAAAATAAATTTAAAAAATGGCATTTATAATATGTAGGTACATAATTTATTTGAGCAGGTCAGCGAAAAAGAATTAAGTCAGAGGGTAAATAGGGCGACAAGTTTTCCTTTATTTTTTGGCACGCTAATCATTGTCGTATTGACTAAAACAAAACAAAAATGACTAAATTGAACATTTTTAAAAAGAGGAGTGGGTGCTGAAATTTTGCAACACAAAACAAATTTTATGGCACAACAGAAATATCTTGTTTTGTTCGAGCGCGCAAAAACAGAGCTACATTTCGTTGATTATATTACAGTTGGTTTGGAAGTTGGGGCTCCAGAATATGGATCTTCTTGCAGGTGGGGTTCGTAACACTAAATAGGGAGATTATATGATATTTAGCTCGAACATACAGTATAGATTATGTTTACACATTCTATTAAAAAGTAAAGTGCAATACATTTATAACTTTAAAAACGAGCCGATTTAGTGCTTAGAACAAAATATTATTTATTTATTTTATTTATTTATTTTTTTTTTGTTTTCGTTGAAAATTTATTGCGACCCACACAAATATTATTTTAATTAAATTACAGGTAACATTGAATTTTCTTTCCGTTTCAAGTCTTTTTCATCACTTGAATTGTTCTTAAGTGATAAACCATTCACATTTTTCGGCGTGTAAACTAAATACGTCCAAAATTCACACATTCATCTATCTCGCGGGCAACAATAAAATTTGTACATAGACTACATATAAAACTCGTCAACTATATATAATAAAGATTTTTTTACGATTTGGTTTGCGCTGTACAGCCTGTGAGATTGGGTGACTAT
Organism: Coproporus ventriculus; assembly: GCA_027574865.2. Lineage (NCBI taxonomy): Eukaryota > Metazoa > Arthropoda > Insecta > Coleoptera > Staphylinidae > Coproporus > Coproporus ventriculus. Next base: position 149,727 of record JAODAH020035295.1, on the reverse strand, counting down.
TTCCTCCTCACCTTGGTTTTCTGGCAATCTCCATTCTTCCTATCTGCACCATTCCGGATGTTGTTTATTAAACCGCGGAACTGCATTATCTGCATGGCGGTCACCGAAGGTTCACTGCAACATTCCAACCATTTCAGGAATTTCTCTCCATGTTCGAGAGCTTCTGTTTGAGTCAAATCATCTTCATCCTCATTTTCCGTTGATTTTCTACCATTCAAAGCAACGTTATTATTATTATTTAAAAGTAAATTATCCAATACTGCCCTCGCTTTATTATTATTATTATTGTTATTGCTAATTTTTGGTTTCTCTTCAACTTTTAAATTTTCACTATCTTTATCTTTAGTTAATTGTTGGTATAAAATTTGCTTGTCGTTATTTATTTGTTGTTGCTGCTGCTGTTGTTGTTGTTGTTGTTGCTGTTGCTGCTGCTGATGTTGTTGAAGTTGCTGAGATGCTTGAGTGTATTGCTTATACCATTTCCAGAACCATGAGCTATTTTGATCGCCAGTTGGGGTGGAAGTTGGAGGTAAACTGGAACTAGTTGAGCTTGGAATGTTATTGCTGGTAATTTGATTTTGCGATAGCCCTAACATGGCTTGTTGCGTTTTCAACCAATACCACACAGAATCTTCAACAGATTTTGGTGGTTCTAATTTTGGTAATTTTGGTGATTTATCTGAAGTAGTAGGTTTGTACGTACTTAATAATCCCGTCGATGCCGTGGATACATTTAGATTCGTGCTTGTATCTGCAGGTGCTGTGATTTTCTTGGATTGTTGCGGTTGTTGTTGCTGTTGCTGCTGTTTTTGAGTTTGTTGCAAAAGCAAATTATTCCATTGGGTTAAAATACTAATGTTCGAAGTAATATCTGCCAGGGTTCCTCCGGTTGGGTACATTTCCGGTCTGTTAAGGCCCAATTCTATACTCAACCTTGCTAATTCTGCACGATTCCTTTCCCGTTCAGATATAGACTTTGGTGTGTCAGCCTTGAGATTGATGGGTTTGTCGTCCGGTTTGGTGTAATCCACTGGGGAACCTCCTGGAGAATAAGATCCTCTAGGTTTAAGACTTAGATTGAATGGAGAAGCGGAATCATCTAATTTTATTTTCTTCTCTTTGGATTCGTACGGTGTGTGAATTGAATCATCTGTTTCAGGGCTTGATTGCCTGGAGATGTACGAAATTTTTTCTTCGTTTTTACACCACCCGCGAAGTGTTGATTCAGGTACACCGATATCACGAGCCACGGAAGCTTTACTTTCACCATCGTGCACTCTTCTTATGGCTTCTAATTTTTCGTGGGCTGTTAAAGAGCGCAGAGGCCTTTTACCTGCTTTTGCGGACATCATTTTTCTTATTGAGATTTTAAATTAAGGCGAATCACATGTATTTCCGCGCGTGTTGGGAAACCCGAATGATTACGAATAGAAAAGCACGTGGTCGCGTTTATTCTGTCCGTCGTGCGCTCACAACTTTTGACGAATGCAACGAGCACAGAACACAACGTGGTTTTTTGTGACGCGTGCGCCACAAAGTTTTCAGTTATTAAAACTGATGCACAACGGGAAACGCACTAACTTCGGACGCGATTATTTTGAGCGCGCTGCACCCTGTTCGACGTTTCAAATTCAAATGCTGTCAGTTGCGAGAGTTTCTTGCAAACTGGTGGTCAGTTCCTTTGTCCAGCCGATCAATACTACGTGCGACGGACCAGTGAGACTGAGTGAGACTGGTGAGACTAGCGCGGACTGAGAGAGGCGGCCGGGCTTTATGTGTGTGAGGGTTCGCGAGTCCCCGCGCGTGATGGCTTGACGTGACACCCTCCCACCCCCTCGTAACACTTGCGCCAAGTCTGGTTCACGCAGGCACACACACTTCTCTCTTGCTTGCGCCAATTTCAACCCCTATATCACCATCCTCGTTACCTAAACACACCGCCGACGGTTTTCGCGAGGACACCCCCTTATCCCGCACAGCGCTTCACATCCCCTCTCTTCAACTTGACAACAGCTGATGGTGATGGGCCACCGACTACCTGAGAGTAAAGCACCGCACACAGAATAAATATTTTCCTAAATTCTCCTCGTTTTTTTTTCTTGCCCTTCAACTTAACACAAAACAATTATTACAAAACAAAACGCGCATACTTTGCGAATGAAATCATGAAGTAATAAAATTTTTATGAACATGATAATAAGACCTGAATAGCTCATTCATTCAGTTATATCTCCCTCGTTTCGGGGTACTTAAATTACTATTCCTTAAACTTGAATTTATTAAATTTAATTGTTTAAATTTTATAACAGCTTATAAAATATTCATTATAAAAACTTATGCCCGATTAAAAAAAAATAGTAAGAATTTATCGAAATTATCCATATGCTTATTTTTAAAATAAATAAATTACATATTCTTTCAATTCCTTTAAAATTTAACAGCAAAATTCTGATAATTTTTGATAATGCTAAAAAGCACTGCATATGGGAATAGTATTACAATAAGAGCCACATATTTTGCGAATGTTAACTATTGAACAGGCTTTAAAACATTTAATTTCTTAAATGAAAATATGTTTTAAATCAATTTTGTTGTAAAAATATTAAATTAGATTTGTCGCGCATGTGAGTAAGAAATGAAAGGAAAAGTTGAATGAGATTTTAAAAGAGACTAAGGCAAGGTAAGATAAATAGAAAAGCGCGATCCTGAATGAATCAAAAGAAATAATATCTTGCATTTTAAGACAAATTCCTTATTGATTTTGTATTTTTAGAATATTTTTGTTTTGTAATTCTATGTGGGTCATTTCATTTTAAAGGTACATTTCTTGAAGGGGGTCCCTCCGGAAATTAGCTAAACGCATTTTTTCAAACTCTACAACTTATTAAAAGTCCCTTCGTCGTATTATGAGAGTATGAAACTTCTTCAAATATTTTTTTTTACTTCTTTAGTTTCCTTTTTAATATATACCAACTGAGCCGCTACTTTTAAAACGCGGTAGGTGGCCAAATTGGTGTATTTTGATTTAAATAATATGAGAATTGACAGTTTGTTTTATGGTTCGGCGTTTAAAGTATGGAAAATTGGAAAAAACGGTAAAATTGCTAAAAAAATTATTTTTTTCAGCGAATAACGGTCCCACCAAATTTTATGGGAAATTTTCAAAAAAAAATACTATTCTGAACTTATAATGTGTTATTATATGCAAAAAAAAGTATAATTTTAGCAAAAAAAGAATTTTTGTGTGTGTGTGTGCATTAGGGCGTCGGTTATTTTTCAAATTGTCGAATTTCAATTCAATTTATAGTATTGAAAAACAAAAAAAAAAAGATAATTCTCTTAAAATCAACATGTCACTGTTTGAAAATATATAAATAAAATTGAAAAAAATATTAATTTTAAAACGTGATGAAGCATTAATAATTAAATAGAGTCCAAACAAAATAAACGATCTAAATCGACAGTGGATAATATGGTTTATATGTAAAACAAACCAAACAGATGAAATAGCATTTTGCCAACACGTTTTCACATTTAGTGCCGATCATGCGAACACACAATAAATTAATTACTTCATGTACATGAATATGTACCCCGATATATTTAATCCACAGGTTGCCAATTAATTTATATTTCATTATATTTCCCATTTCCCGAGCAACACCTCCTTTCATAAAGCGATTTTTCGTATTAATTCTCTCCCCCTATAGTTTTTCAATTATCTCATTTGATTACCGTTATAAGTGGACATTTTTTATTGTATCTGAATATTCATGGGCATCCTCAAGTGGGTTTATAGCCCAGTTTATTTGTAGGATTTCTATCCTTTTCCCTCCCCTTCATCTCGACATTTTACTGCGCTCAACCAACTTCTGGTAACACTTTCCGTGCATTCAATTTCAACGAGAATTTTACATTACGATCCACCCTATGTTTTTATAAAACGGTAAGGTCAGGGATAATGCAATGCCTTGTTGTATGCAGAACAAATATCGCCATTAAATTTGCATTTTCATAAGTTGGATTACGTTCATCTAAACAAATATTTCAACAGCTAATTGACTGATTTGTTAAAATTACCAGCTCAGATATTTAAACGGTATAATTAGAACGACTTCCTTGTTATTTAGAAATTGTTATTTACCATAAATACAAGTACGGCGCGGATTATATGGATTATAACTTTTTCTAAGAAGGGTTTATTACAGCATAGCAATAAAAATAACTATTCAAATATAAAACTGACCCTTAATTTGTTTTTAAATCTAGAGAACGCTAATAGGTTGCACAGTGGCGGATTCCAAGTAAAAATTCGAACGTTTACGATGATTTAATAGATAGATTAAAAAAACAAAAAAAAATCATTGATTTAATCATCCCAATTTCAATATTCTTCCTCTTTTCCTTCTTTTCATTTTTAATTTTCAACACTTTTTGGAAAAATTTGCAATATTTTTTTAACGATTACAGACTTTTCTTAAAAATCTTTTTAAAATTACAACTGTTAACATTTCTTAAAATAAAATATTTTCCTGAAATAAAAAAATGGAAAAATTGTCTTGAAAAGTATAAAAGTTGTATGTTGCAGAATAGTATCATCAAAAATTTCAATAACATTTATTTTATTTTGAAAGTTGGGTCGGTAATATAGATTATCTAGAGTTTATAAATATATTTTTCTTAACGGTGGAGAATTCTAGGAAAGTAGTGATGTAAAATAATCCTTTCGATGAAGGTATTTATTCGTTGTTCGAAATTTCGTTTGCTTCGTTGGTTGTAAGCCCTACTTGCAATAATGTTGCCCTGTCCGCATTCTAGGAACCAAGAGGTATAAACTGATAAGTTTCTAAAGCAGCTAATGGGTGCCCATTTTGTGAAGGTCGTGCATCTGGCAGGAGGTCTAAATTTATTGTGATTCGCTGAATTTCCCAGAAAACAAAACGGGGATTATGGAGCGCCGCAATATCATTATTAAGAAATTAATAGGGAAGTAGAAGAAAATCAACTATATATAAAGGTTATTATTATCAGAAAGCAAAAATAACTTGAATCATATGTGCGATAGTAAAAACCCAAGAAAACCCGTTTATCAATCAGTTGAAAGGGAATGGAGCAAACTAGAACTGAGGAAATGAAAGAGGAACGGGCGGAGGGTTGGTGATTACGGCGGGGGGTTCTGCAACGCACAAAACTCCAATAAATAAATTACGCGGTCTCTTTACGCGCGACGAACACCGATGAATTTTTTAAACGACACAAAAAGCAGCTGCGTTGCCAAATTGAAACCAAAATGTAAGGGCGAGTAAAAAATTGAGGCGTTTTTACCAAAGTAAAATAATGCCGACAAGAATCATGGGAAAATTGCACCCATAGCGTTTTCGAAAATTAATGATTTTTAATTTAATAACTGGTGGGGTTGCAATTCCGAGCACCCTTTTCAATCTCGCGAATGTGGAATATTAATAGGGGTGGTAGTAATGGGCCCACACACTTGCATGAATTTTTATTTATTTATTTTTGTTGAACGCGGGGGAACTGGAGGGAACCCCCAGGTGCCGATAAACAACCCAAAAAAATGCAATGTTGCCGCAAGTTCCCCGCGCCCACGTTCCGCCACAGCCACGCGGTTTTCCTGCTCGCGAGTAATTTATCTCGCTCGAAGGGGGCCGCGTTGTTCACCCTCCTCGTTCGCGGATCGTTCCCTTCAGGCCCCCCGCTTCCACCCCATCGGCTATGCTATCTTATCGAGACCCCGCGTGTGCACGGTCGGACGGTCGTAACGCGAACCCGTCTGCATATTTTAGAGCGCCCCGCGCGATTAGGCGGATTGAATAATAGAAAACGACCGTAATCGATAAGCTTGCTGGTCGTAGCTATCGCAGCTAGTGGTGGTCGCCGGTCAAGGATGTCGCAAGAATCATCGCTACTAATGGTTATATGAGTCTGACAAAGATCGTTCAGTTAAAAACACAAAAAAAACTCGACAGACACTCGCATATTTCACAAACACACAATTTATTATCAATTTCACTACGCCACTTTCGTTTAAAAGGATTCCAGAATAATGTAGCGAACTCCGATTATCAATATCTATGCGCAAAAGATATGACAAATTACCCCACATCTTTATAATCAAACAATTAAATGTTTGGTAACGATTGTTATTGCCTAAATGATTTTTTAAAGATGTAACGTCAAACTTTTTAATTAATCATTATAATTTGTTACAGCAAATTAGATTCGGAAATTACAAAAACAATAGAAAAGAATGGAAAACTTGAAATTTTGGCTTATATTGTCTTTTTCGTCAACCAACAAGATTTACTTTATATTTTGGAAAAACAAAATGAAAATTGTTGATTGAACAAAATTAAACAACCAAAAGTACCTTCCTTATGTTGGGCATAGTTAACAACTATACTTTATTCAGTACAATTTTCATTGTACGGTATTAGTGCAACGTGACGTCACATCCGCAAATCTTATAATTATAAATTAATTTTAAAACTTAAATTACGATTTTTTTAATAAGAAAATGATGCAATTTCTGAATTAATAAATAATAATAATATACGGCAATTCAAAATTAATTTTCGATTTTTAATGAATATTCAAAATATTTAATAAATTTTCTCAAAATTAGTGAAAGGGCGTGGGTTGGTCCTTCTTTCTGCTTCTGTCTGTTCATGTTTCTTTTTTTTTTAATGCGTGAATTAATTTTCATAAGCAATCGTCAATGAAATTGTATTGAATTTTGCAGATTTTATACAACTTTGCTGTATAACTGGAAAGCTTATTAAAACTTTCCTAAATTGATTTTGTGTGTTTACAATGTATCAAAAAATTTTAATTAATAATGAATGTTTCCATAACGAAAGTGTGTTTGTGGGGTAAAATTGCAAAATCGAATTAAAACTAATTTAGGGTAGTAGAGTGTGGGAAAACGTAATAAGCTCTCTGGGGTTTGTTATGGAATATTTTATAGAAGACAATACGTTTGTGATTTATAAGTAATCAGAATTAAATGATGGTGGAGTATTTGATTAATGCGGGATGTATTGAGTGTATTTTTGTAGTTTGCGGGATGTGTGTTAATTTTGTGCTATGTGAACTTGGCCGGGCGGATGTGTCGGGTTTGGGTGGACAGCGACAGGCAAAAGCAGGCATGGGGGTAGGCACAGACAGGCAAAGGCAGGCAGGCAACAGCAGCACACACAGGGTTTTAGGTCGCGGTCCGCGGCCCCCGGCGTTACGAGGGAATGGGCGAGAAGCGGGTGGACACGGAGAGGGTGGCTCGGTTCGTTCGTGAGGGTCGTTGGGGTTCGGTCGGGAGGGAACTCACGCGGATGGACCGTCAAGTTGAGGGGGAGGGGGGTCGTTCTACGGGGGGTTGTTCGACGCGAGGTTCGCGAACCGTCGAACGCCTACCACCCCTCTTCGTCCCCTAACCCGCGCGAAGCACGTAAACAGCCGGGGCCGTGTGAAATTACCCCGCGCGCCCCGTCTCACCCACCCCGGCCAAATCAGCCGCGCGGCAAATACCCACTTGCATCCCTTGAACCTTCCATCTAAACCCTCCTCGAACCCCTCTACACCCTTATCGGCCGACGTGTATATAACATGTCTGTGTATGTGCGCGCGAAGCACAAAGAAAGGGTGCTGTACACCGTGAAAATAATAATGAGAGAGTGACGGGGATTTTTTGCGTGATCTATCGCGAAAAACTCATGGGAGAACCTTACGCACAACTAACGACCGACGGATCGTCAGCACATGAAAGGACAAAAAAAGATTTAAGATGATACTAGTCCCAACTTTCAACTAGAATAGAAACTTGAAACTACACAAAAATTCACGACATACCGCAAAAAATAAGTTTTTATGATAACGCTTCTGTCCTTAACAAAACCCCTGCGCATTTTATAAAACTCTTTTTACCCCTACACCTTTAAAATACAACCCTAAAATTATATTTCAGAGTACTTTTCAAAAATCTCATTAAATATCATATCAAGAATAACTTTCATAAATCATAAAAAATATCCAAAAAGAAAAACCATTCAATTATTATTAGTTGTAAACAGTCAAATTTTAATAAAGCACGAATTTTTATTTAAGTATTTATTCATACAATATTTTTAAATTTTCAGTTTTTTTAAATAATTAAAAATATTTCATAAAAAAGAGAATACATACTTACTCTTGCTTAAAAAAAAATTAATTTTTATGTGCAACAAATTATACAAAACACTTCAATTAATACAAATTATTGGATTTTCTTCTTCAAACATTTTCAAACCACAATAAACGTATAACCGAATCAGAACAGTATGTAGAAATTTGTTTGCATACATATAAAAATCATTCTCAGGGCAAGATTTGATAATTTAGCTTCGAGGATGTTTTTATTAATACAAAAAAAAAACGAATAGGTGAGCAGTTACTCATTTCTACATATAATATATTGATGTGCATACTTTTCCCTTAGGACCATATCTTTTCAAGAAGAGTAAAATTCTAGGAATCTTGTTAATATCTGATTCCACCTACATGTTTCTAGATCTCTTTATAAGCCACATTTATCATTAATATTTAAATTTGTCAACCTTTTCAGTTTCTTTTACTTTAATTCTTCATGCAACTAGCATTTTCGCTCACCTCCCCTATTATTTCAAAAATTGTTTTGTATCTTTTCACATTCATTTATCTTCACTTTTCCCATTTTTCTCCTACGCATTTCATTTTTTTATTTATCATATACATAACTATAACTACATTTTTGAAACAAAATGTATTGTTCATTTTGACGAAATAAAAGAATAAGAAAAGTCGAATAAGATTGGAAGAATGAAAACTACTGGAAACAATTTTCAACATTTTACAACTTTTCAGATTTTTCGTCAAATTTTTTTTTGACTACATATTTTCTTATTCATTTTACTTTTTTTTCGTAGTTTTTGAAATTTCGTTTCATCAATCATTTTTTTATAAGGAGGATGATCACCTGCTTTGGAAAATCATGGAAGCAAGTATATTTTAAGTCAAAGTATCCATGAAAATCAATTCTGTTATCAAATTCATTGCAAAAATAATAAATAGATTTTTCAACTCTTACACCTTTAGTACACAAAAAATGTTTATTATTTAGTCTATTTTTATGTCAAAATACTTCGATAGTAATAGAAATTAGCTACTTCACACATACACGAAAATATGTGTATGAGCAGAAATAGACTTCATTTTCGAATTATACGGAACATTTCTAATCGATTATATGTATTTTAACATTTTTTACGTTAAATTGCGATTTCCACAAGCATGCAAAAATGAGACATAATAAATTAATTTTTATTAGCCCAATTGTTAGATTTTCTAGCACTCCAGAACATATTTGACCCTTATTAGGAGGAATCATCAATCATCAATGCAGGTAGCTTATCAGACCTTTTATGATGTTTAAAAATGGATGAAAAATAAACTTTATTAAAAAATAAATAATATATAGAAAAACATTATATGGGGTCTAACGATCATTTCAATTAATAATTGTTTGTAATGACTATGAGGTTGGAAAAATCCACAAGTAAATGTTTTATAATTTGAAATTTATATTTTTTTCATATCTTGATATTAAATCTAATATGTAATAAGATTTATGAAGCGTATTTTAGCCACGAGAGGTGTATGACAAATAGAAAAATAAAAAGACAAAAAATATTTTTAATCTTTCAATAAATGGAACTTTAGAATAGTTATTTAGTAGGATCCGGACACATTTCAGCATATATAGTTTTATTGTGTAATTTAGACAATTAATAAGCGAACAATTTAATGGTGCGCGCTACAAATGTATATTTCTAACAATCCTTTAAAATTATGATAATAAATTTTGTAGCTAGTTACACAAAGCAAGATTTCCTAACCTACAACAGTATTGAAAAAAGTTTCTTTATATATCGAAATTAGAAAATGACCATTTAGACTTTGCAAGGTATTTCTTGAATAAAAACTTGCGGATAAAAGTTTTCATGTGCAGACAACTTTATTATTCACTATTTTATTTTTAATATGACCATTTCTGGGAAAGAAACGATAAAGATATTCCCATTTCCGCATATTAAAAATTAGCTGATAACTTATCTAATTATTGCTTTCATTTCTTCGGAATTATGTAAAAATTTACTAACATTTTTAAGAAAAATAAATTGTTTCACATAATATGTATGCTATACGAAACAGAAATGCTGTTTCTCATTCCATTTATTGATTATTAATAGTAATAAAAATAATAATAATCAATATATTATCCAGCAGTTCATCTAATTAAGGAGTAACATCATATGTTAAGATAGAAGAATGCAAATTAGTTAATAAGTTTTTGCATAAGAAAGATTTATTTATAATACAATAAAATTTAGTATTTTGAAGGTGAATCGAAACTGTAACAAAACCTAAAACAGTTTAGAATTGGAATGTGTTGTAGAAATCCCTCTTAAGAAAAAAAAGTCAGCAACACGTTTTAGCAATTTAAATTCGTTATTCGAAAAGAAACAACATCAGCTGTCATTTGGTGACGTAAACCACTTTACGAACTGCTTTATCATCCACCTTCTCTCACATGTCTTTCGCCTTCGCGTCGCAATATTTTAGAATAAAATCGGCGCCCAAGAATATAAATATAGATTGTACAAATGAGCGCGCGCCTCTTCCTTTCGTTTCATCTGATGTGAAAAGTTTTGCCGGGGACGAAATTAATACATTTACTTTATATAAATCGACTCATAAATCTACACTCAACAACCTGTTGAGTCAACTGGCGGCCCGCCGAGGAAGAAATATGCCGATATAATGTAATGTTTACTGCATTATTATATTATTCATACAGCCTGAATGAATGAATGAGTGGATGGAGAGGGACAGGAAATGGATTACGATAGAGATGGAAAAGAGGACGCGCAAAACTGAAACAAAACAGGCAACAAGTATGGTTTTCTGTATGATGTCTCTGTGTGTATGTGTGTGTGTGTATGTGTGTGTGTGTGGGTGGTGAAAGAGAAAGTTTCCGATTGCACTGAACTTGAAAAGTAAACTTTTAAGCTCTCCTTTTTTCAAGGGCGTCTATTAAAAAAATGTGCTCCAGCTTTCGCACAGTATTTGTATTTTAGTGTTCACTTGGGGATTATATGATCTGATCGAATCGTTTAAGGATAATTTAATACCGCCAATAACTTTCTTCACTTCACAACATTCTTTTTATTCTGAAATCGGATTGATATCTTTGATTAATGCAATTTTACAATCGAGATCATTCGCTTTATTTTTCTTAAGAAAAGACAATTATAAAACATTTTTCTTGTAGTATTCTTTTCTTTAATTTATATTCTTAATGATGTAAATAAATTTGATTTAGGTTTAGTATCTATTACTGTTAAAACAGTTTTTAGATATTTCTTTCTGGGCTTTTCTTTGTCACTTTTATATAATTACATACATCTTCTTACTCAATGCTTGCCAATGAATTAAAGTGTTTACTTTTTCAAAATAGTTGTATATTAATTAATCGAGTTAAAGCAAATGACTATAAGATGAAATTGTGTTTAGAAACGGCAAAGAAGAGAAAAACTCAAAATATTTATGAACTATGTATTAGGCTCTTACTTTATCATTTGAAGAAGAAAGAGATTCTATCTTTACCACCTATTTTTCAGTTTTTTCATCTTCATTAATTGTATTCTCATATTTTTTATCTACTCTTAAACCTCGATTCTACCATTTCCATGACTATCTATTCTTCCTTATTGTGTCCCTTGCTATTTTTGGAGTTTCGTATATGTATTTTGAAAACCTTAGTTTTTCAAATTAATTATTTGTATTTTTGTGTATTCTAAGCAAGGAATTTGGATGGCAAAATATACTTAATACCTTATATAGTCTATCTCACTGTAATTTAACTGAATCTGGAGAAATTTCATCTTATCGGACGATATAAGATATAAATTGAGACAATCGATTACCTGGCCAGATAGAAGAAGGTCACACTTTCCTGAACTCCAGGTACCTTCCTTTACTCAATAATAGGTCCCCTGAATTTTTTCAGATTTTTCATTGCTAAATCTTCCGAGAAACGGTGTGTCCAAAATTGAAAAAACTAATTTTTCTTGCTTTTCCCGAAGATTTCTACCGCTCGTAACTCCTGAGAGATGCATTCTGGCGAAAAACTCATAATCACCTTTTTTTGTTCCTAAGGCTTCAGGGAATATAAAAAAAAAACTTAAAATTTTTTCCGTTGTAATTTAAAAGTGTTCGAATACCGTTAAACGCCTTTTTTTTCAAAATAAAGAGTGACGGGTATCCTTTTTTTTCTCAAAAAATTCTATATACACTCTTCTACAATATTTTTAAAACTCTGATTAATACTACATAAAAATATTTGATGATTATTTTGAAAATCTGGAATATAAGTGATGTAATAGGACTATTATATTTTATCGGAAAATTTGTGAGTACTTTAACAAACCTTCAGTTCTTAAATACGAATTAAAAGTAAAAGATCTTATTCCAAGCAAATATTTGTTTCGATAGTTGTCGATGTTGTTTCGATTTGGAATGAGGGTAACTTCCTGTTGAAATAGATTTACGTTTTTGGCCATATTAGTTTTTGTCGAGGGTAAAGATCGCGTAGAAAATTCACTGATGCAAGCTGTGTGAAGAGATGCGGCTCTTGCCTGAAAACATGGCACCGTCTGCCTAGCATTAAGAGTGCCTTCCTGGAATCGGCGATTCATTCCGCTTTGCGAGTGTTTGTGAAGAGAGCGCGGGTTTTGTCCCTCGGTGCCAGGGTCCCGTTACAACTTTATACGACTAGTATGTAAGAGAAAGAGAGAAGAGACAGTTTTATGACTGTCCGTGTTTCCGCAGCAGCAACTCGGCTCCGAACCCCAAACCCGCATACCCGCGGCCCCCTTCGCGCGCTTTCACCCCAGGACACTATAGATGCGTCACGCACGCATTTTCACCCAAAATAATTCCGAAAACCGTGAACCCTGTTCTTACCCTACCATTGTTAATCCCACGGTTTGGGATCTGTCAATTGCACATCTCGTAAACAACAATACTTCAACCCTTTTGGATTTATTTAGAAGCAACACAATATATCTTCTATTTACCTGAAGAAATCTTGCAACTAAATAATTATAAACGATTAAAATTTCAATTAACCAAATTATTTTTTATTACGAAAATGTACAAAGCACATTATAGCTTTAAAATGCATGTGACAGAGAGGAAAATATGTGATTTTAATAGGGTTCCTTTTTTTTAAACGAAACCCTAAAAAGTATCATACTCCATGAATACAAGATGTAATTCCTAGTAAAGCAATTCTAGTTACAACGGTGAAAAGATTTTTTTTTTTATCTATTTTGAATGTTCCATTTCTACTCGGTCCTCGCATTGTCATGCAATGCCCGCGTGTCGAAGAGAGGGAGACTGAAATTGTAAACGCGGTAACTACATTTTTCCTTTTGTTCGCAATGCACAAAAAATATTAGAACATCCCTTGCCAAATACGCTATTAAATAAGACTCTATAGAGTATACCTGGTTTTGTCATGGGAAGGTCGCGAACGAAATAAATTGTAAATGTCCACAAGAGAAACTAAAACTTACATTTTCAATGATTAAAGTAGTAAAAAGATTTATTTGAGCAGAACATTATTTTCAGCTTCTTAAAGTAAAATGAATAATTTAATTCTCCACTATTTACTACAATAAGGAAACAATTTTATTTATAGCTGTAGTATTCTATATACAAAAACCAATTAACCGCAATGATTTGAATTGGATTAAAATTATGCAAGAACCTCCTTTCCCGTTTTGTATGCGACATATTATGAATGAATTATTCATAACGCAACAGGTTAAATTTCACTTTTACGGAGAGCGCTTCTCGATTTATGAAAATTACAAACTTTGTTGAGACTATGGCCTGCCGCCGCCTCTTTTCCTCTTTTCGACCTACAATCGGTTTCTGTACGATCTCACAATCCTATGCACGCAAAGTGCAAAACGAAAATAAGGGAAAAAATATTAAATCGTTCACCGCGAACCTTTAAAAGAAGGCCGGCAAGGGCGGCTAGTTCACATTAAATGTGCATTACTTCCATTACTTTACACGCCACGTCACGCACCCTGATGGAAATTTGTGGATTAATGGACACGACGTTGTAATGGAAGCCCTGTTAAATTCACCACAATGACTGCTCTCGTCTGACTGTCTGTCTGTTTTTCACACATCTCTGAATGCTGAACTATCCATAAATAAATTTTAAAATTCAAATATATTTCGAAAATTGTTTACAATTGCTAGAATACCAGCATTTTTATTGACCTCATTGGTCCCTTTATTGAAAAATCAATTAAGTAGATATTTCAATACTAAGTGTCAATTTTTCAGTAAGCAGTTGTTGATAAAGAAAGAAATACTTGCTCAAAATAGAAAACTTAATTTTGGCAATATTAAAAAATGTTAACCATTATCAAGTAAAAAATTTATTATTATATTGAGAATTGTGAACTGATCAGAAGTTGAAATAGCTATGTGAAGCTATTTAATGCGTTAATTTAGAAATTTTCTTCTTCTTCCCTATTTTATATTTATGATCATTTTTTTCATATTGTCGTCGCTACTAAAAACAATTTCATTTATATTTATGTAAGTTAAAGAATTTTCGCATAATAATAACCATATTTGTTGTATTTTGAAGTTATTGAGTTCCTGTAAAAATTGATAAGAAATAAGCAAACATAACTTTCAATTATACAATAAAAATTTCATCCTCGGAATTTGAAATCACTGTTAGAATAAGAAACAATAATCGTTTTTTTTTCCTTTTAAGACAAAATTGAAAACTTCATGATTGTAAAGTTCATAACTAATAAGTTTGAACCAGAAAATTTGTATTGCATATCCATACAGAGTTTAATTGTATTTTTAATTGCGGGTTATTTTGGTTTTGTAAATGAATTATGTGCAGTTGTATTTCAGAGTAAATTTTTCGGTTAATTATAAAGAGATTTTTATTAATTCGCATGGTGGTGGGTGTGAGTGGGATGAGGGTTGAAAGGGGGACTACGAGCAAATGCTGCCTGAAGGGGTGAGACGGGGAAGGTATTCGAAGCATGTAGTACGTGCACACGGCAGTGGAGGACAGCCACCCGACCCCCAACATCCTAAGCCCCGGGGGTAGTTCGACCGCGCTGCCCCACTAATACGTTTAGAACGTAGGTACGCGGGAGTTGTGCGGGGTTGCACGGGGAAGCTATGACGGTCGACCCTCGCGCGTTGATTATCGTCTAATACGCCGAATTGGCCCTCGCTCGCGAACTCGCACACACATAGCAGAGATAAAGTGGGAAGGGTTTGTTTTTTATTGAAATTTGTTACGAGGGGACGGGGGTTTGCGAGTAACGGGGTTACAGCTTGCCTGTTTTTATTTTCGACGAACCCAGCCGCGTTTAATTGAACGCGAAATTTTAATTCGGACGGGTACTTTTTTATTTCGACGCCGCCGGCCTAGTAATCCACCCGTCCAATTTAACCACCCCTTTCAAAAAATTGATCGAAATATAAAAAAATATGTACTGAATAAACAAGATCTACTAACAAACTAAAATGTAAATAAATTAAACAAGTAAATTAGCAACATTGAATGAAATAAATTTCGCACTGGTTACCATTTCAATTCTTATTACTTTAAATAATTAAGTCATTACCTACTTAAACAATTACTCAATTATCCTCAGTGCTATCAAAACATAAGTGATGCTGCTTACAACCTATTCCCAATAACGCGCACGGATTGTTATTTTCCCGCAAATTATAAAATTTTAATTTCAAATAAAATTTTTTATAGAAAAATCACGATATTATTAAATAAAACCATCAAATCTTTATTTATGAATATCCCGAATACATATACTGAATTTAAATAACGATTTGAAAGTATCTCTGTATCTTTAATTTTAAATTTAAGATTTCTTGTGCCTAAATTCCTAACAAAGGATCTGGTTTCAGTTCAATACTGAAACCGTAGGTTGCGCCATCTTTTATCATTTACGCGAACTACAGCGAGGATAATTTTCAACGTAAAATAATTACAAAAACATATATTTCTAATTTCTTAATTAAATAAGTTAATTTATGAAAAAAAAATCCTTTATTTTTTTCGTGAATGCTGCATGTTCATGATTGTCTTTGTAGTTAAAAATGATTAAAAATGGAAACTGGGTATTGTACCTTTTGATGCAACTGATTCTTGCAAGCGACTGTTTTTTCTAATTCAACGCGGATATTGATATGTTTATTAAGTTTTTTGTCTTCTTGGTTATTTGTTGGCTCGACAGCTTTTTCAATTCGACCATTCGCTTCGAGATTAATTGCAATTTTCAATTGATAAACGGCTATATCAGAAAACCAAACTGTTCTGGAGAGCAGTTTAATCGACAAAAAGAAGGTAAAAAGTACAATACAGGTAATTAAGATTTTATTAGAAACATTATAATTAGCATTGGAAACTAAACTAGGTTTTCCTGCTGAACTCGATTAATAGCTTTGGTTTTCGACCATCCCCTACATTTTCTAGTATAATATATCTTGAAAGCTTTTCCAATTTATAATTTTATCAATCAAAAAATCTGACATTTGGCTAGCACATGTCACCAATCCTAAAAATCAGAAAAAATTAAATTATTAATTTAAAATTTCTCGATTTTAATTTACCTTTTTTACAGAAGAACGATATCTTTACAGACTTTCTCATGTTTAAAACTATTAAAAATTAAATTATTTTAATACAATAGCTACATACATTCGTTGCTTTGCTTCCAAGTCATCCCATTTTATAGTTGTTATCTAGCTGTTTCGTGGGAAAATCTACCTGATAACCTGTTGATCCTGCTATAATCCGCTTGAAGTTCAACCAAAATTTTTTCATTAGGTATTTAGCACTTCGCTTGTAGTTCTACTTCTATTTGGCGTCGTTTACTAGGAACAAGTCAACCCATCAATCGGTTATCAGGTAGATTTACCTACCAAAAAGCTACCAAACAACTATAAACTGAGATTGAATTGGAAGCAAATAACCGTATGCAAGACGCAATTGCACTAAAATATTTCCATTTTCAATATTTTGTTAATGACATATTGTCAAAATTATCCCAGGCAACGAATTCAACCAAAATCACTTTTATTCATCCATAGCCAACCCGACATCAAGTTAGTTGATGTCAAAATCTTAGAATGTGTAACCAAATATTCAAATTTAATTGGAACAAAAAATTAATAATGTATTGTGTAAATTGCTTTTGCACACATACAGTTCGAAATAATTTAATTATTTTATTTGGAATTTTTTGACGACACTGTCATTTAGATTTTCAAAATTTAAATTAATCTGGTTGGTAACGTGGTTACTATTTGAATTATCAGTCAGTAGAAAAAATACACATTTAATGCAAATATTCTAAATTTATACAATTTTGAAAATGTCTCAATCAGAAAGTATTAAACGATTATCTTCGAAGAAAAGTACAAATTTTATTAACGAGAATGAAAAAGAAGAGAGTTTGCCCAAAAACAATGCAACTACTAGTGGCGCTGAAATAGAGAAAAGTCAAACACTTGTTACAGATTCTTCTAAACCTATTCTCAAACACAAATCTGGAGGTTCTGAAATGCTTCAAACGCATTTTGAAAAAGAAAGTGAAGTTAGAGCCAGTCTTGCTGGTTCAAAAAGAGGAAGCTCAATAAAAAAATCAAGTGAAGGTGTAATAAGTCAATTAGAAGATATTAAAGACGCCATAGAGAAAAGACCAGCGAGGTCTAGATCTGTAAGAATTTCATTGAAACCTTCTATTGCCAGTATTCCATCAATTATATCAGAAGGCAGTGTTGTTTTAATTGGTGAAGAAGAAGAAGAGGAAGAGGAGGAAGAATAAGCTAGTACTGAAAAAGAAGCAATGCTTGAGGAAGAATCTGCACTAGAAGAACAAGCAGCTTTTGCTGAAGAACAAAGTGAAATATTTGTAGACGACATGTATTTGTATATGGAAGAAGAAGAAGCAGAAGAAGAAGAGATGGTAGAAGAAGAAGAAGAACCATTTGTATCTATATTTGATAGACTGGATGCACCTCGTGAGCTGCTTTCTCCACGAAAAATTACTGCTGATCTATTGAAGTTCATATCTGTTAAATTGGGCCAAATCCGTTTATGTTGGCCAAAAGTAACACAAGAACCTAACATTGCATTTTTGGTGAATGTTATTTTGCCAGATGGATTTCTTGTAAATACTAACAAAGAAAAACTTACTCTACTATATTGTGAAAATTTTCGACAGCAGTATCATATCAAATATCCAAATAGAAAACCTTTATTTCTTACAGCTGATAACGTAGTTAAACAAAGGGTAAGATTTTCTTTAAATAGTTTTTTTTTATAATTATAGTGCCTAAAAGGTTTGAACAAAATTCGAATCATTTTTGCTTCTTATTTATTTAACCTTCGCCTTTTTTTCTTTCGGGAACTTTTCTACTTATTTCTTTAACTTTCAATTTATTAAATTATTTTAACAAAAAATTGTAAAATAAAGAAAAAGTAGATTTGGCATTGAATGTTTGAAAAAAAAGGAATCAATATGAAAATGAGAAAGATTTCAAAAATAGTTTATTACAAAACTACTATAGTAAAAGAAATTCGGACATGAACGACCATATGAATCGAGTGTTTTAAAGAATGTATTGCCTGAAAAAAATGTTGTGCAATATTTTTTATATTGCACATACAGTTTATAAAACTCTGATCTAGGCAGTTAGCGACGAAATTTTACTGCTATTGATCAAACAACTACAAATAGGAACTTAACAACAGCACTTCTAAGTTATCTGTTTTACATTCTCAATTTAACCAAAGTATTTTATTATTTATTAATTAAAATGGCAAATGAAGAAGAATCTTTATCTACTGTTTTGAATAAATTGAATAGATTGACTTCGTTAAATAATATTTTTTCACTAAATCAATAACTTCAGCTCCTGTACCTGCAAAGCAAACCGTAACAAAAATAAGTAATGTATAGAAGAAAAATTCGCTGAAAAAGTGGAAAGTGACTAAGTTCTGAGAAATTTTAAAATCGGTTTAATATTTGAGTTTAGATATTGGTTAAATCGAAATGCATTCACCCTCCTCTAACTTTACTAGAAGAAATAGTAGAGATAGTGGTGAAGAAGAAGAATTTGAAATTGATCAATGCGAAATAGAAGATTGCGAAGATGAAATGAAATTAGATTCATCTATAGATCGTCTCTATAAAATGGAAAAGGCATTTGAAGAACAAGACGAAAATAAGATTAAGGAAGACATTGAACCCATTACAAAAGTATTTGATCGTCTTGATGCTCGAAAAACTTTACCTTCTCCACGAAATATCACCTCGCAGCTCCTAAAACAAATTTCTGTGCAAGTTGGACAAATTAGATTATGTTGGCCAAAAATGAAGCAAGATGAAGAAACTTTTTTAGGCAATATTGTTCTTCCTGATGGTTTTTTAATAAATACAGAAAAGGAAAAACTATTATTGTTGCAATGTGAAAATTTTAGGCAGCAATATCATTTGAAATATCCAAATAAAAAACCGCTATTATTAGCAGCCGAAAATATTGTTAAACAAAGGGTAAGGACCTTTATATGTATTAGCTAGTCCAAATCAAACAGGATACTTGCATAACTTCCAATTTTTTAAGTTTAAAGCCTGTCAGTTAGTTCATTCATTTAGTTTCTGAAGACTAAAACAAACATTTCGGAGTTTGAAAAATCGTAGGTGTAAACTATTTGCCACCACGTGAGTTTTTAATGAGTCACTTAATATATAAACCAATGTTGCATTGTATTTCATAGGAAGCGATGGACTATCAATTTATTAGAAACTCAATTTATTTCGTGGGACGAAAACCATTATATATTTTATTATTTTAAATTTCAGAAAATGGTATGCACAACCTTACGACCTACAACTTTGACACATCCAAGTTTAAGCACTTGGCAAGAATTAGCTTCTTTCGTTGCTGATCATGTAATATATGAATCATTAGAACCACCTACAATCTTGGTATTAATTAAAGAAAAACTATAACACTTTTATTTAACCATTCAAATTTCGTAGCCTATTCGGATGTTGTCACCTCAAATAGTGTTCCATAAAAAGAAGGGACATTCCATAGAGATGAGTAGTGTTTTATGTTCATTATTATTAGGAAGGAATTATAACGCATATGTAATTTATGGATTTGCTGCTAAAGAAGTTACAGAACGAGATACATCACATTTAGATTTTCCTTTCGACGAAGAAAAGAAAAAGGTAAAACAAAGTTCACAGAAGAAGAAGAGGTTCATTAAATTTTAGATTTTTAGGTAGACGCAGTTGCAGACACTGGTCCTGTAAGTAAATACGCTTTGAAACCACCTAGGGATTTGCGCAGTAAATTTTTGCTTGCACAAGAACAAAAAGAAATTGATAAAAGGCGACGGGATGAGGAGGAAGAGGAAGAATTAAGAAAAATGCGACAAATAGTAAGAAAACTATCCAATCTTTCATTTTTTGGTAGATTTTTAATTTTTTTATAGGAATTAGAAAAACCACCGCCAGATCCATTATATGGCCAAAGAATTCATAGCTGGATTCTAATGTTACCTAAAGATGAAAAAGATGATAGCAAACCTTTCTTTATTGAAACTTCAACAGGAATGCGAAAAGAACTTAATTTTCCAGGTTATATAAGTATTCAAAGTGTATGGAACAATGTTAATTATTGGGTGAATTATTAGAAATTATTGAAATTTCTTCTATTTAATAATAATTATTTCAATGTAGGTGAACGTACAAGATGATTCGATTGGCGTAGGTAATTTAGACTACAATCTTAAAGATTTAAGTAAATGGGAGCATTTATTACCTGGAGAGCCACTTCAAGAAAGAATTCATCCTAAAAATGTGGACATGGACGAAGATGAAGATCCAGAAAGAAGAATTATTATGGATGAAAAACATTTAGACATGCCTGAACCTTGGAGTTTACGTATAAATGTTCCGCATAATGGTAAATTGCCTTTTCATCACCAATTCTATAAACCGATCGCGAAATGAATAAAGTGAACAAATCTCAAAGCTTGTGCAGTTTGTAAGGAGTGGGGATAAAAACGTTGTCATAATGTAAAAAAGCTGCACCAAATGAGTAATGATGACCCAAGTGCAAAAAACTGATTTTTGGTGTAAAAGGAAATCGACCATTTAGACCTTAAACTCCTAACTTCGTATAATTTGTTTAATATTTTGTTAAATATCATATTTATTATTGTCATAATTATAGAATTGGCTGCTCGTTTTCCAACTGGCACTCAAACGTCAATGTATAAACGAACAAAAGTTGAACGATATTGTCCATATTTGTTAGAAGATGGATTAGTAATGAGAATTTACAGATATTTTGATTTAAAATGTACACAGCTTATTACAATTGAAGAACGATATGAAAATAGAAGTGATAAATTGGTTAAAAGAGTACAAGATATAAAAACAGATTTAATAATGGAATATTTTGATAGAGGTCGTGAAGATAATGCTAAAGGTAAAATATTACTTCACTTAAACACTTGAAAAGTTTTAAAATAACTTGAAATTCCTGTGCCTTTAGTTTTTTTGATTCCTTGATTTTGAAAAGCTAAGATAACTCTCCTCAAATTTTTTCGTAGAACACACATATTATAAATATGATAATTTATTAGAATCTTGGAGAAAAATAGAATTTTATTACCAAAGTAGATTTGATTGTTTACAAGAAATAGATCATGGTCCGCTTTATTTGACTGAGAATTATATTGGAAGAGAGGATAGGTATTTAAAAATTCAAACTAGAAACAAAAAATTACGATATTCTTAATTTTCAGATTTTATTATAGACATGTAATCTACGCAAAGCGTGGAGATCCACCACCAGGATTTCTCGAAGGTCCAAGGCGTATCATAAAGGTATTTATTTCTACAAATTAACTACAGCTGTCCTTATTCAATAAATTTATTTACAAAGACGTAGATAATTTTTAATATTCTTACACTTATACGATTTTAAATTTAAATACAAACAAAATCCTTTTTAAGCTTAGCAATTTTAACTAAATATTGTAGAATGTTGTGGAGAAATTTGTAAGAAATCCAACAAAAAAGGCAAGTGATGATATAGCAGTTAGAGAATTTGATTTCATCAGTCGACAAATGAATTTAAAATTTCATTATGATACTGCCAAAATAACAGCAAGTACAAGAACATTCATTAAACCACCAGAAACTGAATTGATTGATGGTGTCTCATTTAGACCAGAACTAACGTATGGTTATCAAGCAGAAATTGGTGCTAAACCTATCAAAAACTCAACATTATACAGTTTATTAGAAGGACAAATGAAAGACGAAGAAGAATGTTCTTTAAAAATCAATCATGTTGAAGATTCGGTAAAAAATATTTTTCTATATAAATAACACAAAAAGATTTTATAAATTTTGTAGATAGCTGAATTCTTACGTGTTAGAATTTTGGAAAATCTACATCCTATTTTAGAAGTAGGTCCTTTTAATAGAGAACAAAACATGGGTAATCGACAAGCGATGTTAGAAAAAGAAAAGCTTGAAAGAACAAAAAAGGAACGTGAAATTGAAGAAGAATTAGATTATATTTGTCCTTATCTAATTCGTTTGGATTGTGCTCCAAAACTGAGATTAAGTCAAGCAATCAAAGTTTATAATCTTTGTCTTAAAGATTTTAAAGATATGCTAGTTAATAGGGCCAACGATTTACAAAGGCAATTTCAACAGGTAATGAACATTATAAAAATACATTTAGTTACTTTAAGATGAATTCTTTCAGAAAACTCAAACTTTAAAAAACAAACAGATATGGTACAATGATAATTTAGAAAGTATGACATTAGAAGAAGAACAGGAACATTTCAAAGAAATGAACAATGGTAATTTTGTACTGCATTGTCTAGAAATAAGGCTTAAACGACAAAAAGAATTGGTTCCATTTAAGTTAGTCTCTTAATTTATATTTAAATATATAATGCTCATTAACTTGTATTTGTAGGTTTGAAAATTTTGTGCAATATTTGGAAATGCATCCTAAATTAGAGGCTCTACATAAATTAAGAGAACAAGGAGTTATAGAATCACTCAAATAATTTTTAAATATACAATTTTATTAGTTTTTCTTTTGATTCATTTCATTTTGTTTAAGTATTTTGTTCCTACGTTATACTCATATAGTAATTTCTTTCTCGGAAGCTATCTGGATAAGTCATTATGACTACAAAAAGCATCATCCTTAGAAAAAAATTATCTATAAAAATAAAATTAAATTAAGAAAATAGTTACAAAAATTTGAAGGTTATTAATAATAAATTCATATTTACATACAAGTTTTATTGTTTTCATAAGAAATATTCAGTACAAAGTTTTTGAGAGACTCCTCAATTTTAAATAATTACTTATATCACAATAAGTAAGTGCCAAAAATATAGTACATTTTTTCATTATTTTTTTATATAAGAAAGTTTAAAATTAATTAACACAATTACAAATCCAGAACTTTACAAAAAAAAAACACCTAAATACTTAAAAAATATTTAATATGTTAATTATATTTCAAACTATGTAAAATAAGAATAATGGATGGCACAAAACTTTATAAATAATTAGGTGGTAGAAAAAAAAAATGAGAACCGTTTAAAATTTTGTTTGATTTTATCCATTCAAAAATAATACATCTTGGAAGGAAGTATTATATAAAATATACTTTCATTTCTCTTTTTTAACAATATTAAAAATACGCATTATTAAGCCAAGATACCTACAAAATTTTTCATCCTTCCGATCCAATTTTTCTCTTAAACTAGATACATAAATAATGATTCTTTTTCAGTATTGTATTTAGATGCGATGCACACTCCTTTTTCGTTTATAAAAATAGCAATAATTAGGAGTATTATTAAGTAGTATGTATGTAAATATGCTATTTACATTTCTGTGAGATTTAGAATCACACATCTCACACCCAATTTAAATTATAAACAATGATAATTAAATAGATGTAAAAAAGAGCAATATTTATGATTAACTAATAATAAAATAATATAATGAATCTATTTACACATGCATACACACTCACACTGATTGCACTGTTAAAATATTCTTATGCTCGTTAAAGCTAAGATTCGTACAAAAATAATACACTCTTTTACAAATATTTCCAAATTAATATACATATAATAATTATGCATATATAGATATCTTTTTGTTCATATATACAGTCATATAATCACATTATTCGATTTGTTCAACAAGTTTTTGATATTAAAAAAATGTAATATCAAATACATTAAAGATAAGTATAAATAAACAGTAAGTATAGCATAAGAAAATTTTTAATTTTCTTTTATGTGCAAAAGGAATCTTCTTTTTGCAAAATAATACAACTTTAAAATTTGTGTAAGTTTGAAGCTCTGCTATCACATTGGATGAAAAGTTATGTTCACCATTTGTACTAATGTTTGAATAAATATTCTAAAAGCAAATCTCATATTAATATTGGCAGCAAAAATTATTAAAATTTATAATGTGTTTAAGTTACAAAAGCCTTAAAAAATCAAGTTAAACTTGTAGAACAACTCCAATATGTAATTTTCTTTTATTTTTTCGGTTGGTTTACCAGTGTACTTATAATTTATTTACAAAAATATATATTTATATTTGGAAGGCACGGTATTTCTTAACCGCCATGTTTAGACAGGTTTAACGGCATATCTGAAAAAAAATGAACATTAATTACAATTTTAAACAGAAAATCTATTGCAAGAAAATTTTTACTTCTAATTTATTTTACATTTGCTTTGCTTGATTATTCTCAAATATTTCTAATACTATCCAAATAACAATCCTTTCTTATCGGCTGCATGTAAAATATTTAATTGACAGCATGGTGTAGCATATATATGATATATGCAAGACGATCTTTTTTGTGAAATGCTTCTGTTATAGAAGGATGGTCAATTATTTTTTAACAGAATTACTATTAGCAAAACACTGTATATTTGTTTGAAATGATTTCTAAAAGTCCGTTACCAACAGATTTAGAAAATGATAATATTGAGGATTCTGCGATAGAAAAAGGTAAATTATTTCTGTACAAGTTCTTGTTACTTTATTTCTAACTTTATAAATATTGTTATAGAAAAAAGCTTTCCCTTAAGTCTCATCATTTTTCTGACTAATTATATATTGCAGATGAAAAAGTATAACTGGTAATACTTTTTCTGGTAGATACATAATATAGAAACAATTCCAAAGTGCAAAATACATATAGAAAATGTTCTAATTGTGAAAAAATTTCATAATTACTTCAGTAACCTATTGTTACTCGAAAATAAAAACATATGAAGTGGAAAGAGTTAATTATATGCCATGAAATTTTTTTAAATTAGTATTATCTATGTTGGTTATATTGAGTGTGACTTTAATAATATTTATTACCTGTGATATTTTCGTCCCTGTGTTCAGCATTTGTTGAAGGATCTGCAGCCCAAGAGCAAGAAGGTGCTTCTGGCCTCAAGGGTAGTGGCAAGGGATAAACAGTCGGTACCCCAGGATATCCTCGGGCAAAATTAGCATAATATTGAGGTGGAATGGGGTACGGATAAACATATGGAGGCACATAAGGTGCTGCACCATAAGGCGAAAACAATCTTTTATCTGGATGCTGCAAACAAAAACAACATTAAATAATGCAATTTCAAACAAATATATTGTATCAGATTCTTTTTACAAAATTGTCAAGAACAAAAATGTAATCAAAACCTTTTACAAATTCAATTAATAATTTTTCTTATAGTGTATTCTACGTAATTCAAACTACAAAAGTAGACAAAACCTTATTTTTTTCAATTAAAAAATGTGTTGAAAAACTGACTTTAGTTACAAGATTAACATTCTCCAGTTTATGTGACAACACAACTCACATTTTCCATCCAACCACTGACAAGTCTCAGTTTCAGCAGCCTAATTCAACAATTACCTTGCTAAATCGTGTTCTTTTACCATATATATTGTGTGTAAAAAGTTTTTTATGTTTATTTTTACTTGTTAGTACCTGTTTTCTGCTAAATTAATAAACTGAAATATTTCAAAAATCTAACTAAAAATAGTTTGAGTTCATTAAGGAGATGAATGAAATGTCAGCGAGTAATAATGAGAAATCAAGAAAAGTAGGTACTACCAAAGTCAAGAAAATGTTTTAATAATATTGTAGATAAGAGTGTTAATAATTTGCAGGTAGAAGATGATTTATTAACCTTTGAAATTTAACTTTTAGCATTTTATTTAATGTTACGTAAGAAAAATTATTTTGTTAGTATTTTAACAAATTAATATATGTATAACACATGCTAAATGCAGTAATACTTTTTATAATAAGATATATTTTGCGTATTGTCATTTTTGAGAACATTGTTTTTCTTATAAACCAGGTACATTGCAAACGAGAATTACAAAGTAATTACTTTTTTTTTTAATAAAAGTTATCCTATTAAGAACACCATAAATGCTTAATTTATTCATAATGTTCAAAGTTATCGCACAGATAATAAATTTTATTTTTAAATCCCATGTGCGAAAATACTTTAATAATTTTAAATAGTAAATTTGTAATTGAATTATTTTATAACAGAGTTCTAGATGTGAAACGAAAGAAAACAACTAATTACACGGTCAATAGAGAGAAACGTTCAACTTGCCACACACGTTATGGTCTAGTTAACAATTAGTATTAAACAGAGATTCTTTGCATTGTTTTCTTTTTCACAATAGGTACTATATGTAAAAATGAAAATTTTACTTGAATACAAAAAAAAAAAGAAAAATTAAAAAGTGCAAAATATAATTTTTTAATAAAGCATAACTTCAGTTGTCATACTTATTTACTTTCATCTGTTATAAGGTACTTTTCGTTGCACTTGTTTTTATATAAAATGGGAGAAAAAACTATTTTAATTCTTATTATTAATAATCTACTAAGGCAGACGCGAAGATTAATTTCATAAAATCTTTAATATGATAAAAAAAATTTATAAAGTAATCACCAAATCATCAAAGATCAATTATTTCTTATTTTTGCCCTAATTTGATTTTGTTTTTAATTTAAATTTGATATGTCGATATAAATTTATTCCTAACAAGATTAAAAAATAATATTGCATAGAAGCCGAAGAAATATGAACATAAGCAAGTTATCAAAATATTATACATCATTATGTATAATGAAATTATCTGGAAAAGTATTTATAGCTTTATTTCTTTGATATTGTCAAAGAAAATTCTGATATGGAAATCTAACCTGTGATCCTTGGCTTTAGTTACCAATGTGCACTGTCATAGTCAATACATTGGTAGATTCAGATTTCCTTTTGCTTTAATTTTAAAAATACATGGAAAAATTTTAAATATAAATGATTAAATAATATACTTACAGATAATTCAATGGATCTAAGTTTATCAACACTTTCAGTGTACCACCTATCCTCGGAGGTGGTAGTAGTGCAATACTGATATGGGGATGCAACGTGTGCTGGTGAAAAGTGACTAGGTGAATTGGCAGGTGATTTTTTTTCTTTTTTCAAGCGATCATCTGCCAGTAAAGAAGTGATGCTGTAGCTGCTATTTCTAGGCGTCGACCTCATTGTCTCTTCAGGAGTTGTACAACCATTCATACGAACAGGACTCTCTACTTTTATAATTGGTTTGTTGCGGCTTCTTTTTTGACAAGCATCGTCTATTTGAGATTTACAATCTTTCTCCATTTCCCTTAAAAATCTTTTTCTGGGAGAAACAACAACTTCAGCACGAGGAGGTGATGCCGTCGCTTGTTTGTCCATTAAAGTTTGTATAATGCTAATTAAGGTAGGTCTTTTTATTGATATGGTACTATTTTTGGTTTTTTTAATGGACTCTTGGCTGGCATCGTGTGGTCTCCGCCTTTTTTTAGATTTTCTTAGGCGAAGATCTCTAGGACGTTTATAATAAAAGGACATTCCTTTTGATAAATTTCTGCGGGGAGTTGTTTGTTTCCATGAGTGGTCTCTTTGCCAAGGGGAAGACTGGATTGAACTATTATCATCTGAAACTATGAAAGGAAATATCAAAAATACAAAATACAACAAATTTATAAAGCAATAAATAAAATTTAAAATATTACGAAAGAAAATATTTTATAATTTTTATAAGAAATTGCGGATTTTTACATCTTTTTTTGTAAAAAAATTTTTTTATTTTTATTTAAAAGAATTTTTTCCTTGGAAACTATTTACTTAATGCATCTTTATTATATTAATATACTATTCAAATACCACTTGTGACTTTCCATTATTTCTAATCAATTAAAAAATACTACTCTTTACAAGCCAACACAGCTAATAATGGATGTATGTCATCCAAAAACTAATTTGTGACAAATATAACTAGTACAGAGTAATATTGTATAACTAATCATAAATAATGCATCCATGCCTAAAAAATTATGAAAATAGTGCTTATAAGAAACTTCCTCCATGACTTTTTCAAATTTTATGTGTAAAATCAGAGCTGACCCAACCAGTTGTGGGGCCTGGTACAAAATTAAGCTGCGGAACCCAAAAAACAAAAAACCGATCCTCAAAAAAAGCTGATGACTTTTTCTCGTCTCCTTATCACTACTGCGAAATCGTATTTTGAAGAGAATCTGTGTGCAATTACACATATTGTACACCCTTTGGCCTAGGCCTGTAAACATTATTCTAACCTAAATAAATTCTTCAAAAAATATAAAAAAGTTTAATATTCTGATTTGATGTAATAAATTTGGCAATTCATAGGTAAACAAAAAGCTTGTTTTTATTTATTTATTATGAAATGGTGGGGTGGGTTACTCCAGCATGTTGTCTTTTTTGCTTTGGTTGAAACATACAAGTTGTTTCATCCACTGGCGCTTTGCACCAATTCCTGATATTTCCACCACGTTAAGAGATGATTGATTTATGGTGAACATTCATTTGACATATGTCAAGTACAGAAATACATTAAAAAAGCATTCCATTTGGAGTTTTCCAATTAACCTCTAAATACAATTGCATTTGCTGCGCAAAATATTCAGTGGGCCCACCACAAATCCAATTATGTGTTTATGAAATTATATTAGGTTGGAGATGAATTTATGATGAAATTATGTCACAATATTTCACCAGCAAGTATCTCAACATCACCATCGTGATTGAAATAAAAACACGTTGTTATATTACCTAAATCTACATACCAAAATTTTTTATCGAGAAATATATGACGGCACATGCTTTTAAATCCAAAGGAACTTTGTTTTCTATCCATTTTGAACAAAAAATTAGACTGATTTTTGAGCATGTGCCACCAAATATTTCAATGTACATTGAACAAGTTCTGAAAATTTGTTTTTAAGTCTTAGAGGCCAGGTGGATAATATCTGCCTCATTCAATTTCTTTGGGTTTTGTAATACTAATAGTTTGGTAATATTTGAATTCACTTCGTGGATCTAATTCACTATACAAACATTTGCTTTACAGCTTGTGAAATGAAACCCGATAAAGAAGAAGCCACCAAAGTTATTGTTGCATTCACTAACTTACTGGCGGGAATGTAAAATCCGCCCGAGCAGTGATGTAAATTGTGAAGAAATATAAACTTAAACTGTATTACAGACATCCCTGTCTTGCTAGAGGGCGCATACACGCTACAGAAATAGACAGGCTCTTTATATAGTGAGTATATTCAGAACGTGACTGATTATATGCATGTGCATGCATCTGCTGATTAAACACAGGGGTCTTGTTGGTCTAATTATGTAATGGATTGATTACATTTGACAATTTATTAATATGCATAAATTTTTTTTTGTTCTGAATAATACACTTATACTTAAAGTTATATCGCCATGAAACATATATTTTTGTTTTTTAAAGTAATGTTTCGCGTAGGACTATTTCTAAATACAAGTTGCTGTAATAATAACGTTTTCCAAAAAATCAGACTTATGATGTTTTAGATTTTCATGAACATTATTCTTTTACTTCTTTACATTATTTTCGTTTTCCTTCTAGATAATAAGAACCCGAAGAATTTAAATAGCAAGATATCCATTTAGTTTTTTTTTAAAGCGCAGACAGTCCTATTTTAAACATGAAAAATTGCTTGATTTGCTTTTTTGAACGAAATCTTACCACTGAGGGATGTGCTGCCTTCTTGCCTATATGAGGGTGTAGAAGCAGCCGTTCCTTGTGGCGGCCAGAAAGTTTTCCTTGGTACCGAGACCCAAGATACACGTTCGCCTTCTCTGGCTCTTTCCAATTCAAGAATAAACTTCCCATCTGTAATAAAATAGAAACAGTAAAATCAAGGAATCTTCTTATTTTAGGTAATTAACCTTTAAAAAATTTAAGCCTTCCACCATGGTTGTAAGCAGACCTGGGGGGCTCTTCCCTATCTCCAGGGGTATCACCATTTCCATTGGTCACATCTTTTCTGTTCTGTTCTTCCTTTTGCATTTTGGCACATTTTGTCAATGTGTTATTTGTGCTTTTAGCAGTTACATAGATCATAGTACCAAGGAGGCTTTAACCGCCAGAATTGTGACCGAGTGGGTCCACCTGGTCCTTCTTGAATCAACGCCAGCTACCATCTCGCGCGGGTGTAATCGGCTCCGTTAGGCGCCCGACAAATCTCTCTCCACCTGCTGAAATTACCATGAATTCTGGGCTACACTCAGCGCCGCACTCACACAACGACCCACGCCCGCCCTTCACAGCCACCAAACCACCACACAACATATTTCACTCATAATAATTGGAAATATATCGGACATACACACGGCTTCTACAAAAATACACTGTAAACGGACTTAAGAATACGGAAAGAGATAGGACACTGCACTGATCCCGTGCTCAAAATTTTTTGATGATGTAGACACGACGACTCGGTCGGTTAACTCCGGCACTACCAACATGTCACTTCAACAATCAAAACTCTAAAAACCAAATTTTTATACTATCTAATAAAAAATCACCTGAAACTTAATAGTTAAGTTACTATTTAAATCGTTTAAATATTCTTTTGTTTTTATTTTTAACAAAGGAGGCCGAATAAAAAAATATACCCATTGAATTTTAGACTTTTGTGTTGGCAGACCTGTAGATTGTCATTTAGATCTCACATCATAACCAAAGCGTGTTTTTCTTGCATAAAATTCACTAATAAACGTTTCAAATTTGCCTTTAAATTCTAGTTTTATTAGTGAAGAATTAAAAGTCAACCAAAATGTCCGAATCTACAAAAAGTGGGGGCCACAATCCTCTTTTCGAAGATCTTTCAAACGTAGAGTTCGAAACCAGTGAAGATGTCGAAGTTGTGGATAAATTTAAGAATATGAACTTAAGAGAAGAGCTTATGAGAGGGATTTTTGCTTATGGTAATGTAATAATTTATATAAACCTAATTTATTTTTTTTATAAAAAGTTTATAGCGTTTGTAAACTACTGTGCGATTCGTATTATTTCGTTTCATTTTTAGCGGAAAGCACCATTCTAAATTTATAATGATTTTATTCAATTATCAATTGAATATCATGATAGTACCGCCTTTATGTGCAATTTCATATTGTTATTAAATGTTAATAATGTTTGCAAAAAATGTAAAAAAAAAAAAGAAAATATCATTGTTTAGTTTAGTAGCATTTGGAAAATTTAAAAAATTTATTATATTTTGAATATCGTTTGAAAACAAATTCATTTGCTTGATTATATATCATGGCATAGTAACCTACATTAAATTTTTTTTGTTCTTAGAGAAAGTCATTTTGCTTTTAAAATTGTATTTATATCAAAGGAAAATAGTGACATTCGTAGGCGAAATTAACAATAATTTTAAAGCAAACGATGAAATACAAATCTTGAACAAAAATGATTTAGTTTGACATTAAAATGTGTTGCTAACCTCAAATTTGTATGAAATCATTAATGATTTTAATTTGTTTAATATTTAATAACGCAAGAGCATTTTTTTGCCAAAATGTTTATTGAGCCAATTATTAAATCAGATTTTTGTTTCTCAAAATTATGCATTGCTATTTCTAAAACTGTATCTGGATTGGGTGAATTTTTTCGTTAATGTTGCATCAAAACTTTTTGTGTCGTAATAACGATTATCAAAACACAAGTTCATATTTTTGTATGTTGAATGTAAAATTTCAAAACTTTTCTAACCTTCACCATTTCTTTAATGTTTAATTTGTTCTTCTGTGATTTATTATTTTATGCTTGTTTATAATTTTGAAAATGTTAAATAAAATTGTAAAACAAATAAGGTCTCTTTTATATGCTTGTTGTAGGATTTGAAAAACCTTCAGCTATTCAACAACGTGCTATACGACCTATTATGAAGGGTCGTGATGTTATTGCACAGGCCCAATCTGGTACTGGTAAAACTGCAACCTTCTCAATTGCAATTCTTCAGTCATTAGATTTGACTATGCGAGAAACACAAGTATTATGTCTTTCCCCAACTAGAGAACTGGCTGTACAAATTCAAAAAGTCATATTAGCATTGGGGGATTTTATGAATGTTCAATGCCATGCATGCATTGGAGGTACAAATTTGGGAGAAGATATTAGAAAATTAGATTATGGGCAACATGTGGTCAGTGGAACACCTGGAAGAGTATATGGTATTGTATTACTTTTTTATACCCAATCGATTAACATATTGTGTTGATTTTTTGCTTTTAAATCAATAAAATAGTTCATGTGATATTAAACTGCCCCAAAAATTAAATAAATGGAAAGTACTGATTACTTTACCATTTTGAGCCTAAATTCTCATCTGATTTTGCTCCTTGAATAGTCTATTTTAATGAAAGTCAAAATATTTTATTCAATTTTTAAAAGTTCAACAAGATTTTAAAATGAAATACGAAGTCTGGCCAAACATAACCTCTTATATTACTTCTTTCCATAATAAATCTGAAGTGTTCTTGTGTAAAGCCAAAAATATATTTTTTTGATTTAAAAGAATCCTCAAATAAATTATGTACCTTCATTTCCAGATATGATTAGACGTAGAGCTTTACGTACCCGAAGTGTTAAAATGTTAGTACTGGACGAAGCCGACGAAATGTTGAATAAAGGATTTAAGGAGCAGATTTATGATGTATACAGATTTTTACCTCCTAGAACACAGGTGGTATTGATTTCAGCTACACTTCCTCATGAAATTTTGGAAATTACTTCCAAGTTTATGACAGATCCCATACGTATTTTAGTAAAACGGTAATATACTTTTCTTTAAGATGTTGATATAAAATATTTGGGGGAGAGTGGGTTCAATAACTATTGGTTCACCAATTTCAAATAATAAAAAAATTGCATTGGTGATGTTTTTTTTAACGTGTTATCTACAGTAAGTGAACAGTTACAAACATAAATTATTTCGTATTGTAAATTAGATGAACTATCCGCTGTAACCATTAAATCAATGCTTCTAAGTTCGAAAACCTTTGAATCTTATGATATGGATTTTGTTTTAATATACCATTCAATTACATTTTCTCTTTTTGTTATAGTGATGAATTGACTTTGGAAGGAATAAAACAATTTTTCGTAGCTGTGGAACGTGAAGAATGGAAATTTGACACCCTCTGCGATCTTTATGATACTCTTACTATCACACAAGCTGTTATTTTCTGTAATACAAAACGTAAGGTTGATTGGTTAACTGAAAAAATGCGTGAAGCTAATTTCACAGTTAGTTCAATGCATGGTGATATGCCTCAGAAAGAACGTGACGTGATTATGAAAGAATTCCGTTCAGGACAAAGTCGTGTACTTATTACCACTGACGTATGGGCTAGAGGTATAGATGTGCAACAAGTCAGTTTGGTTATAAATTATGATTTACCCAACAATCGTGAGTTATATATTCACCGCATTGGTAGGTCAGGTCGTTTTGGTCGTAAAGGTGTTGCAATTAATTTCGTAAAGTCAGATGATATCAGAATTTTAAGAGATATTGAGCAATATTATTCGACGCAAATTGACGAAATGCCAATGAATGTTGCTGATTTAATTTAAGAATTCATTTAAATTTAAAAGTTTATATTTATTCCATGTATTAAGTTTAATTTAATTGGTCATACTGTAAAATTTCTAATTTTTTAAATGATGCAATTAATTATGTATGTATATTGAAATTATGTAATAAAATACTTGGACTTTTCCAAATCTATATTTGTGTATTTCATTATCTGAATCTGAATTTGTAGTCAGAAATACTCTATCATGTTAACTCTTCAATATGATGCTTCAAACAAGTGCTCAATGTTTACTCAATTCATCTTAATGTAATTTCTGCTTTGGTACCCTAAAAAATTTCGTGCTCTTTTGATAGTTTAGTATCTCTGTTCAACCAGCTATAGCAGTTGTTCAATGTTGTTGATACGTTTTGCATAAAGCCATTGCTTTTGACAACCCCAAAGAAAGTAAATTAGGAAATCCAGCTCGTCAACAAATAGATCCTCTACCTGTCCGTCTCTGGGTGCAATGCTTATTTAACTGCTTTCACATTTCTTGAGAAATGCCGTTGTGCATGTACCACACTGCAATTCAATAGAGATACATCTAGGAACTTAGATAGCATGTTCTCTAAGAAATTAAGGTATGTTGAAAAATACTTGAAAAACAATCTTGATGTCCAGCTACAGAAACAGTATGAAGATTTATCTGCTTATAAATGACTGTTACGGGAGTTAAAAATATTATTTCTTGTGAAACTTTGATCAATAAGATATTGAATCATAAAGTTTATTTTACGTTGTACTTACCTACCCATTTCTCGTATAATACAGAATTTGAATAATGGATTGTTCACATCGCATTTGGACACATTTTAAAATTATTATCATTAGTACGCTTGTTTTTAGCATCTTTAACAATTCTTATACTCCTACAAGAAAAGACACCTACCATAGACAATTGGTTTTCTAGAAATTCTAATTATAATTTTAATAGAAGGTAATCAAAAAGAATATTTTCACACATTTTTTTTATTATCTTGAAACCTGTATTTATATACAAAACTGGTGGTGACTGTAATTCCTTATCAAACCTTTATTAATCTCTGTAATACTACAAGTAATTATTTCACATTACACTTTGTTTATAAATAATTACTTTACAAAAAATTAAACATATTTGTAATAATTAAATTAGTTTTTTGGTTTTATTTTTTTTATAATTTTCTTCATATCTGATTTAGAATACCTATAATATTTAGGACAATCAATTAATAATTTTTCAAGGTCTGCTCCTTTAGCTTTTGCTTTTTTCATCATTTCTAACACACCATTTGGTATAGTCTTCATTATAGCTTCTAATCTTTGCTTATCTTTTTTCTTTTTGTTTTTTATTTTCTCATCTTTTTTGGGTTTACTTTCACTTAAGGCTTCCGGATCAACTTTCTGCTTCTTTTTTGTTTTCTTTTTCTTCTTCTTCTTCTTCTTCTTTCTTTTGGGTTTTACAGTAGTCTTTAATTGATTTTCCCATGAACTTATTGGAATAATTTTATCATCAACAATGGCTTTTCTAATACGTTTTATAGCAGGTTCAATAAATTGCTGTGTGTAACTGGTTTCTTCATTCTCATTTTCACTTCCTTCTTCACTTAAATTTATATTTTTTGTAGTGACTTCTTGGCATACATTGGAATTATTAATAATTTCACATTTATTTTCCGTATCCGCTTTAATAAACGAATTACCAACAAAATTTAAAAGAAGAAACCAAATTACATTATGCCCCTAAATAAAGACAAAAATTTATTATTTTCTTTGGATGTATTGTGTATGCATACGTACCATAATTCCGTAATGCTTTAAGTTGATCGTAACATTTTTCTTATACAATTTAAAAAAGCATTGTTTATCAAACAATTTAAAAGGCAAATTTCATGTGACGTAAAAGAATAGATAAACCTTAATTTTTTTGGAAAATTTTGAATCAAATACAATGAATATTCCAAAAGTTTCATTAAAATTTATTAATGTCGATTGTATTTACGTATATTCTAGAAGATTATTTATTTACATTATTTTACTTTAAAGAGCAAATGGATAGAGATAATTAATAGTATTTTATACAATTAATTGTATAACGAAAAAATTTAAAGCACGCGTACAAGTTTAGAAAACTAGCTCCCGGAGGAAATATATATGCAAATAAATGTATAACGAATGGAAAAAGTCTTAAGCAAAAATTCTGAAAGATAAATTTCTTTAAAAGTGAAATAAAAAAAATAGGTTAGACTAAATAACTATCTAAAAAATAATCACAATTTTTAAAAACATTAACGAAAATAGACAACTAATAAGCACTCATTCTAAAAGATTTCAAATTTCAATCAAAATAGGTGAGGACAGGGATTATCAACATCTAAAGAACACATTGAAGTTGTCAAAAATCATCTTTTTGCGATATTAACTTCAGAATTCAAAAAATTTTTCGAAATTCGTTTGGACTCATGGAAAAATGTATAAATCTTAAAAGTGAATATTTTGAAAAACAATAAAACAAATTTATTTTATTAAATTTTCTAAAACTATTGGCTGGTTTGATTTTAGCCTTCATGCAATTTGATTCGAAACTACTTTGGTAGATGATAAAGAAGAAGGTATAGGACAAAATAAGAGTTCAAGTCCCGGCGCATCCACCAAAATATCGTTGGAAACGTGTTAATACTTTGTAAGAATTTGTTGAGTAAAATTTAATATCAAATTAAAAAAATAAGGGAAATATGTAGGGCCGTCCCTGTAATATTTCAGTAAGCGCATGCCCGTACTCGGTTGTTTTAGGGTTGTTTTGGAAAATCGCTAAGGCGCATGATAGTATAAATGACCCGTCTTCACGAGTAAAATGTACCAGTGAAACAAACCGCACGAAATACGTCCTACTTAAATACGCGTATTAGTAATCAACCCTCGATAACATTCAGTCATTTTAAAATGTAAATCAAAAGAACGATCTGCCTATGTTTATATTTTAATTGCGCCACATCAGAAAATTGAATTAAACAGAAATAAAAAGAGAAGATGAATGCTGCAAACGTCATATTTATGTTTTGTGTATTTGTATTCGTAACATATCAAGGTAAGCCCTAGTGACGTAATTTTATAGCAATAGTCGAACATTGTGTGAAATTTCCTTGAAGCGTGAATTGGGATCGATACGTGATATATGTAAATTAAATAGAATTATATATGGATGTCATTAAATGTAAATTTGACCACCCTAAGTAAACAACGCGGAAAATTACAAATGGAAAATAGCTTAGTTCCTTAATTGAGATAGCAAAAGTTCGTCCTTTTTTCCATTTTCTGAAAATGGAACGGAACTTTCATTAGTACAGTACTTAATTGCACACAATTGTTTGTCGATTAAATTTTCTTGCTGTCTGTTTCTGTAATTAAACGTCGTTATTACATAGTTCGTTCAAACTAGTTGTTATAAAGCGTGTTATCCCTTTTTTTAGGGGCTCGTGGATATAATGAAGATAACAAAAGCGGGGAGGTAAGTTAATTACTATGAAAACTTTTTGCACCACTCATTATTCAACATGTCACTTGGTTACTTTAGATATTAAATCTATCAATCATATCAAAATTGTGAAACCAAATGTTAAATTTAATTTATAATTTTCAATTGCTATTCATTTTTTTAACTTCTTTCTTAATTACATTAAAAAAATTACACTTAAATGAAAATAAAGTTTTAATCATGAAGAAATCTATTCAGACATAAATACATTTTTGAAAACTACAAAGAACATGACTTATTTTATTATATTTCTTAGATTTTATTGCTGAACATAAATTCAAAAATAAATTCAATGCGTGCTTCATTGTTCACTTCTTGAATATGTGAATAGAATGTTTTTTTAGAGTTCAAATCTAACTATTTATTAGTTAAAGATTGCTCAAGTCGTACCCCCAAAGAAAAATTGGCTATAAACGATAGAATCTATAAAATAAACATGAATTTTGTGTTTTATTCTGGTGTCTTATGAACATCCTTTTTATTTATTATAATAAAATTCGAATCATTAAAAATTAAAATTTAGATAATAGCATAGAGTACGATTTAGGAATGTCATGTGGGTACGACTTACGATGTAACATAAGTTCTATTTCAAATTATCATTATTAAATACTGAATAAAGCTAATGCAATTTGGTTTCTAGCAAAAAACTACATAAATTCTACAGAATGACAACAAAACAAAGGATTTATTGATTTGATATTGTACGTGCCAGAAAAACTACTAAACGCACACAAAAAAAATTATATATAAAGAAACACCGAAAATCGTATTGAAACGATTTGTTTACGCGCTGTTGCTGACAGATTCTAATTATCTCAATCAATATTTTTGACTATAAATTACATCTTATTGCTGCTAGAGGCATTATAGTCGGGATATTCCACTCAAAATTAAAGAGGTATGATTTAGGCAAAGGTACAACTTGAGGAACCTTACCCCATATGATAATATTATTCAATAAAATAAAATAATGTGATAAGCTACTATTTCTTTTGGTGTACCTACAGATATATTAAACTAAATTTGATTAACTGTCAATCGTTTCAATTGCGTCAACTTGGAAAATTTTAAATTTATATACAATCAGTTTTATTGTCAATATTCTCATATCTACATTGTACATACATGTATTCAAATTAGTATTCCCACATAGGATTTGAATTTTTTGCATAATGACCACAAGGTATGTGTGTATTATAAGTAATTCTTTAAAAGCATATCACCACCTCAGAGAAGAAAAAAAGTAGATGAAATTGATGGATTCATTTATATGTTTATGAAGAATGTGTAAGTGGTAGTAGAAAAAGTATAGTACGCAAGTTAATCTGTAAAGCAATACGCACTCGTAAAATCATCAGGCCGATGAAGCCACGGTGTGGTGAAACATATATGTAGCAGTTACATTAATAAATTGTGGAATTTTCAACTATCGTAGTTTATTTATTTGTTGTATTAATGTCACATCATTCATTTAAAATAGAATTTATTATTCATTATAATTATGGTAATTTTATTTGTAAAAAATACAAAGTACGTTACACTAATGGAAAAAATAAAACAATTTTCATAAAAATATCAATCAGATATTCAATTTTCTATACTAGTAAACATTCCCTTGATTATCAGTATATTTTATAGTTTATAATGACTTATTACAATAAAAATGTCATTTCCATGACAACAGATATGAACAGATTATAAATAACATTTTTGAACGAATAGTTCCATCCAAAAAAAAAAAAACGTATGCTATTATAAAAATGATTCGTTCGCGAATTTTAATTCACTTCAATGAAGCTTGTGATGTGCTCTGGAATCAAACATTCATTTAATCTATTTACCTACCGAGTAGTGTTAAACTACTATTTACTTTTTCCTTTGAACATATTTTCTAAAGAGCTTATTTTGAAATTCATGCTTATGTGGTATGCCTTATATATTTATTATCGAAATTGTATTAATTATTTTTTTATTTATTTCCGGAATATTAATCTAATTTTGTGGAAAAGCTGCTTTTGACATTGGTTTCCACCAATTTAGCTTTTTATTTATTAGTGAGCATTTATTTTACGCACATCAATTACGTCAGACATCAATTATCTCCAGGAAGAAGAGAAACTTCCTGCAGTATCCAATTTGACATAAAATGGAAACATCAAACACAATCTACGTTCAATTTTATGAGTAGTACAATTGCAATAAAAGATTTAGCAATACTAATTATGTAAAACATTTCGTTAATTTTATTTATTTATCTAGACAATAAATTTGTTTCGATAATAATTTGAAGTTCAATCTCTATTTTATGTTATAGGCATGTACAACATGACAAAATTATAACGTATATACACTATGAATTAAGATAGTATACACAAATATTGGTTTTAAGAACGTTAAAGGCTTGAAAGTTAAATGAATAATTCTCATTAAAGTCCACTGAGATATGCCTGAGTTGGAAAGTAGGAGAGCAGCTTTCTTTTGGATATTTTTTTGAGATAACGACTTTAAATATTCAGAAAGTCAATATTTTGTAATAAGAAATGTCCGTACCAAATTCGAGTCAAATCGAAGATTCACGATCGCGAAGTTTATAGTTTTGATGTGAATTAAATTTTTTCTTTACATTTT
Organism: Coproporus ventriculus; assembly: GCA_027574865.2. Taxonomy (NCBI): domain Eukaryota; kingdom Metazoa; phylum Arthropoda; class Insecta; order Coleoptera; family Staphylinidae; genus Coproporus; species Coproporus ventriculus. Next base: position 109,303 of record JAODAH020035295.1, on the reverse strand, counting down.
TTATGATTCATAATAAGCAAAAATATAAATTTCCGTTTGTATTTAGTGTGAATCTTTTTTTTTTTTTAGTTGGAGCATCAATAGTTAAATTCGGTACATATTTATTTAAAAAAAATATTCTTTTCTTTGTCTCTTAATGTATATTTACTTAATTAATTGTACTTAATCTATTCAGATAGAATTCGGAATAAATTTCTTATGCGAAGCAGAATTATCCTAGTAATTTCAAGTGAAATACAAACCCGTATAAACAGACCGAACCCTTTGTTTGCTGAATCATTACAATCCTCACCTTATCAATAGAACTTTAAATCCACCAAAAAGGGATTATATAAGGCTTTAATGATAATTTCTAGGGCGTTATAACAATCGAGTGTACTCATCTTAATTAATCATCAAATATTGATGAGTTTAAAATAGTGCGATAGTTGAAAATTAACTGCGAGCGAGTAGGAGTTGTATATCTGCAGATTAAACGATTCATCACTGTTCAGAAAATGGATGCACTATTCATTTTCAAGTACATTGCATTAGATTTTAAGTGAATGAAACTTTTATTGCAAATAAATTGAAATTTTAATTCTGCTCTTGAATTATATAAGAAATTGTGCTATTGATTTATTGATTTCGTTCCGTATCTTTATAAACTATTTTGGTGACTAATTTATCCACGTTTTAATATTTTAGTTTAGATTTCATTTAGATCCTAAACTAGGCGAGTTAAATACAAACTTTGTTTGTACACGAAAGGTTTCCAATCAATTTTTGACTTGAACTTTTTAAATTGAAATTTAATTTCTCCGTCAGCTTTCCTAACCGTCCAGTCCTTAATTTCCAATTTAAATCTTCTTAAAGCATTCAAAATAAACTAAAATTCCTTTCAACATCCTACTCTTATTTTTCTTTATGCAAAATATATCTATTTAAAAATATTAAATTGTAAAAGTTTAAATATAATTGCTTCAGACGCATAATATCTTATGAAATGATCGCCAATTGAATAAAATATTTTGTAGAAATTTAATGCTATTTTTTTTTATTTGCAATCATAACATACTCATTGCGAAACTCAAACGGGTTTCATAATAGCCTCATTATGGCACGCGAATTTTTGCGTTTCGGTTTTGGTATTAAATTTATTCAATTGTCACTTTCAGATTCAATTAGAATGATTTTGTATCAAATGTTTGATGTTATGATTGCAAAATAGATAAAAGATATTTTAAATTTACTTTTGCTTTACGTTCATGCGTTAATAGCACATTTGGCTGAATATAATCTCCAACCAAAATAACCATCTACTAATTACACTCTCCATTAATTAAGTTTTATATTCAGTTGCACATCCTCTCATCAAATGAAGCTTATTTGTACATGTATTCAAATATTCCGTGCATGTAACATTTGTAAACATTTTCAAAAGCTTATTGAATGCAACAAATTGCACATCCACGTAGCTTTGTAAATGAAGGAAAGATATTGGTTTTATACCGATATGCTATTTCCAGTCTCTCATTTCCTTTATTTTGTACCGATATTAAATTTCATGTAAACTATACTTTGTTTATTTAAGAATTTTAAAAACGCAATTTTCCTAGTTATTAAATTTCATGTAGTTAAGTGTGTGTTGTCTAGAAATTTTAAACTTTATAAATATTGACGTACTATTGCATTACCGCTTTATCCTCAATGCAAAATATTCACTCGAGTATGAAAGCAAAGCAACCAAATCTACTGAAGCTTCAATTTACTTAATTAAAATTTATAAAAAGGAGCAAACATTTTTATAAATCTCAGCAGATAAGCATTTCTTTATATTCACTAAAAGAAATAAAATAATTTTGATACTCGTTGATACATAATAAAATAACTTCTTTTTAAATTATTGAGTAGTCTCTACGCTTTTCATAACAAAATTACATTTAAGACGGAAAATTTTTTTATCATCGCAGACTAGTTAAGATATTACAAGAAGTAGATATCACAGCAAATATACTCCTTAGCAGTATATAAACAAACAAAACATCACAGATAATTTCAAGTTAGTTAAAATAAAGTAGGGATAACATGATATAATAGGCCATGTTGCAACATAACAAAAAAGAATAATAAAATGAAAGGCGACAAAAACATTCATATCACAGGTTGTACCTAAAACTATCAATATAAACAAAATGCGTGTACCATGGTATAAAAGGTCATGTATATGTTATTGAACAGTTAGTACGGTATTGCAGCCATCACACATCGAAGGATCTTGTTCTAAAAGCATGTTGGCTGGTGGCACGTTGGTGTGCCCCACCCTTAATTGTGTAAAAAGCACATACATTGTAAAAATTAATAATATCTGCTTACTCATTTTTTACGCTCTATTGGAGTATTGTGTAACTTAAATTTATGAAATTCGAATATGAATTTGCCGAAAAATTTTTTGTGAAAATATTATCTCATGGAATATCCTATCACATTAGTTTCCTAGAATCTTTTTAAATATGTAAATCACCTACAAAGCTTTTCTTGCTCCAAATCAATCAATCAATCATTCATTTTTTGGGAAACTGGCATTTTATTGATGCTGGGTCAGTAATCCTGATATTTTCACACACGCACACACATCTACATATAAATTTATCTCTTAATCTGCAAAATTGACACAATCATTTTTATATAAATTAATTATCCTACGACATATAGAAAAGGACGTTATGCTTTCTATATTTTTAGGCCTGAAAAAAAATTGCATATGGCTTAAAATGGATGATTTCCGGTATAAATAGGTTGGTAATACGTTAGCAGTGTTATTATCATTGAATAAAGAATTATTATGCTCACCACACGGTTTGTGATTATCGCATTTTAGCGCTAATTTTAAACATTGTGGGAAAAAAACAGTTATTTCGCTTCCTTTTCTTTATATCCTTGTTAATTACTAACATATAACAATAGGTTTCATCTAAAATTCTATTTTTTGTCGTGACGTAAAAAGCACTGAAACTAATTTTTTTCAGATTCCTCGGAAAATTTTCTATCGATTTGTCTACTTGCATGACAATTTTTAAGTCGATTAATTCAGTCAGAAATAAATATAAAAAATGGTAATTGTTTATTTCACACATAAATATTTTACAATTTATTGGAATATACATATATGCATTGTAAATTTATAATTATTAAAATAATATTTAATCAAATATTCGAAAACACAATGGCATATTTAATGCTAATCCATCCAATTTACCCCAATTATTTACTTTACATAATTTTCAACTCGATCAACCCTAAAAACATCAATTATCAATATTACAATCATTTTCACATATTTGAATATAATTATTCATATTCTTTTTAAAAGATATTTAATGAATATTATTGTTTGGAGCAGTTAGTTACGAGTATAAACTCTCTAGGCTTTAATCAGAGCAAACAGATGTCCAAAACAATTAATAATGGAACTAGAGCTTAACACGTGCTTGTACATCAAAAGTGTTGGGTTTTTTTTTACGTTTGTACGAATTGCATGACATGATAAATGGTTGTAGGAAAGCATCTCATATCACCAACTTTACCGGAGTTTTCTATTTATGTTTGCAATTTCGAGGAGCCCCGAAAGATAAAAACAATTGGGGTGCTGATAAATTCCTAACTGAAAATAGGCGGCAGTTTTTCCATCGTATTTTTACAACTGATATAATTTTATAATATATATATATAACAGAAAATTAGAATAGTTTTTCACCCAGTAATTTAACAAATTAAATACCCATTAAAGCTATTAAGATCAATTCGATGGATTAATAGGGACATTACTTTTAATTTATGTATTCCCATGTGTTAGGTAATCCGGTTGTGAACGGTTATTCGATTGAGTTTTCTTTTTAGAAATTCATACATTCATACGAAACGTTTTTGTTAGCTCTACCTATCTGTCCAGTTGTCTGTTACACGTCTCGTGTGCTTCTATCAAATATGATATATAAATGAAATTTGATGTAAAAGTTTTGCATCATGATAAATAAAATGTATCAACAAACATTTAACATTTTTATATACATATCTATATAGACGCTAAAATTACATTTTTTATTATGTATACAGAGTTGATTTTCCGAGTCTATAGAAATATCCATACATTGTACTCAGTACTCCAGTTATTAATGTGTACTGAGTACAATATTATCACAGAGTAACTATAAATCAGAGGTGACACTCAAGTATCGGAATTTCATTGCGCATGTGCGAAAAAGAACCGAACAATGCTACTCGACCAATAGGAAAAAAGCGTGCATAAAATCACCGACAGGAATATGGCCGCTTTATTCATTTCGTAGCTGTCAATGTCATAAAAATTAGAGGACACAACATCAAAGGATTGGACGTCAAGTATCATTACTGGTCGACTGGTTATATTGTGGTTGAAGTAAGATGAGACATTATAAACCAATATGGTTCTAAAGGCAAAGCTGTAAATTAGGAGCAGATGTAAGTTGAGGCAGAATGAGACTTGGCCAATATGAACGTCACATCGGCACGTTCACTGTGACTATGTGACATGTGATGTATTAGGTCAATGTTGTCTCATTGACTGAAATGAACTAAAATGAAATGAAAAAATGAAACCAGCATTTTTTGATAGTGCCTAGGGTTAATATTTTAGAAGATTAATGAAGATAAACGAACACGTAAAGATTATCAAACATAAAAATCTTGGCTTTGTGAAGTATAATCTTCTCAGATGTGCAATATAATTTATAGCTGTATCCCCAACAAAGCCATTAATTAACCCTATCTCCATATTTCCGGATGAAAAATGAAAACAGGCGCCCCATCCATATTAATTCATTCAATTTATTCGAGTTCTACGTTTTTTTTTACATCGGGAAATGTCTGACCCGCCTCATCCATTAGGTAAATATAAATTTGGTTTATTGGTTGATGGAAACCGCAGAAAACAATAAATCGCCGCTGTTGCTCCAATTGTAAGTTTCATTTGAACGCTACAATAAAAACTTCTAAATTACTTTTGAGAATAAGTTTCCTAACTGGCAAGGAGTGCTTAAAATGCCGATAGGATTCCTTGATGATAGTCCCAAACGGATTGAATACTTAAAAGGCTCTTTTTATGAAGTTTGATGTATGACGCAGATTGGTTTCGAGACCAACATCAATTCACCCAACGGCCATTTTCTGCAACCCTCATTACGTTTTAAGAATGAGAGCCACTCAAATAATGAATTTGATTTAAGTGGCTCGATTACAATTTTTGCTTAATTAAATTTATCTTGTCGTATTTATTATAAAATGCTAAATCGTATGCGAAGTAAACAATTATTTTCTTGATGATTATACAAATTTTAGTAGAAATTTTTAAATAAATCTTAATATTTGTATACGTAAAATTCATTAATTGTGAATAAAGGCATCATAAGGCAAATTACGATTTTATTTATATATAACTTTAACAAAGAAAGTTGTATCTCTAGTATTGATTTGGCGAGAGGATCCGTAAAAAACCGGCCATTAATTAATTAAATCTGATCAAACGAGGTACTTATAGTATCAATAGATTCTTGTTGGAAATTGTAAAATGATGCAAAACATTTTCTGTCTCCAATGAAAAACAGTTAAAAGTAAATATTTCTATAAGCAAATTGAATGTTTTCAAATAACATAATAAAATGTTTATAGCAGAGTATCGTTTGCAAACTATTTTCACTTAACTTTTGGGAATTTTAATTGAAATACATTAAGAAACGCAGCAATAATTATCGTTAAAAAACTACTAGTTACAGCTAGCACCGTCTATCGGTCATATCGTTAATTAAATAAGCAGCAAAGGAGTGTGTTTGATTTATTTTTCGTTATAATCATTGAATATTTTATTTAAGTGAAAACGTCACTTTGTACAAGTGGATTCCCCAATTTTTTTTTTATAATTTTTAATTGATTCTACTCGGAAAAAAAAACGTTTTGTCACAGAATTAGCGATTAAACATATTTTCTCGACAAATTATTTAAATTTTATGTTTTCCTTTTTTCTTTTTTTATGGTTCGGTTTTGACAAAACGAACCCTATTAAAATCAGTTTTGACCGATTGGCAAAGTTATAAAATTTTAGTATATCATATAGATTACTTGCCGCTACCTGGACCTATTATGAAACCCGTTTGGCTTTTATAATGAGATTATTATGATTGCAAAGTAGAAAAAAATTATTATACAAATCGAAACAAATAAACAACTTCGATATCTGCAAAGCACTCCAAAATACGGCAGGAAAGACAGAAACAGAAATAGAAAATAGAATAACATAAGTTAGAATTAATTTCCAAGCGGTTTTCTTGATTTTCAAGAAATATTTGGCGTTTTTTTAACTTTTTATTAAAGAAAAACTTAAACAATGTAAGTATAGCGAAATTTCATAAAAAAATTTTGGAATAAAATAAAACTGAAAATTCTTGCTAAAAAGTTAAATATCAAATTTTTTAGAAATTTGATCTCTTCAATTGGTCGATATAGAATCCATGATACATATATTATACAATCTTAACTTGTTAATTTTACTAAATACTGCAAAAGTGATTGGTTTTATATTGATGAGAGATAAAATCATTACATATAAAAATTATATAAAATGTGCGTGTTTCATTAAAAAATAATGAATAAATTTTTTTATAAAATTGTTTAAACCTGGTTTGGGCTAATTATCAACTTCTAATAAAAAGCGGAATGTATTAAAAAGGTTTCTGAAACTTTCTTTCCCCAAGAAATAAAATATTCATAATTGCATTCTATCGGGGAAAGGAGATGAGGATGAAAATTTCATGAACGCGGCTAAAAGTTTTCTGTAAATTATTTCAAGTAAATTAATTTTGTTTTCTTTTGTTTTTGTTTTTTTTTTTTTATAGTATGCTGAGACTGGAATGGAATTAATTAAAAATCAAAATGATACTTCAGCTGAAGGTCCTCCAGATTCACATGAAGCGATGAACAATCGCGAGCTAAAACCGAAACTAACTACGAGCGATAGGAAAAAAAGGAGTTATCAGTTCTTAATGGGCCTTGTCAAACGGAATAATTCTAATTATGAAATCACTAATGAAGAGCGCAAATTTCAAAGAGGAGTAATTGCAATTTTATAAAATGCTGGTGAAGTAAGAGGTTTAATTATTATTAATTTTCAGGCTCCCGTAAATGAAGCGCAAGCAAGCGAACTGCTACTGGAATTAATGGTTAAAATTGCTGAAAATCCCGAACAGTGGTCCAAAGTGCACGAATTATTAGGTAAGTTTTGCTTCCTTTTAAAATTCTCTCTTCTATTTTTCGTAATTTACTTTATGGATGTACTCAAGTAAACTTCATTTAAGTCTTAAATGTGATGTACTCATTATATGTAAACAAGGTTCGGATATTACCACAATTTTCAAATCTGGCACGTTAAAATAATAGCTCATCAAATATATTACACTTTTTTTCTTTTCTATACTCGCATATTTCACAATTATATGAAAACTTTTCTAGCATGATATAGGTAGCCTACAGGTGCACACTTTTTTTTATCCAAAACATCACCTTAATGTTTTTCCTCAATTTCCCCAAAAGGCCATAAGTAAGATTCTCATATGAAAATACTTGGACAAGAAAAAAATACAATAAAAGCATCGCCACAATTTTGAGTACGACAAAACATTTAGTAGCGTTTCCACTCGAAAAAAATGATTATCATTTTTAAAACCCTTAATTGCTGTCTGTTGTAAAATTGCTAAAATTGTACTAGATAATGAGATGCACTGAGTAAAATAAAATAAGGTCTGCCTAATTCCAGGCAATTTTTTTTATGGTTTTAAAGATTTTCTATGAAAGTGGATTGTCTAGTAGGTACATAGATTTAGAGTTTGTTGTGGTTGAGTATATTAAAAATTAGTAAGAGCAATAATCACCCAGTCATACTAAATTTTATTCAATGGATTTGTGGTCAGTATCCATTCCTGTTAGCATTCCATGTTGGGATACAAATAACATGGCTTCTTTCAGTTCTCTCTGGTTTCGAATTACTGAAGTAATTCCAGAGCATCGGTTCTTAGTTTAGCGATTGCAATTTATTTTTCACATGCCTCTGTTTTTATATACAGCGGAATCCTACGCGAAAAATCTGAAAAATTCAGGATCTCGTACGATCTGAACGCTCTGGAATCTCCGCTTCTCCATGGTCAATAATATTACGTCGCGAATCAATTTTTCCTTATTATGATGATAACCTTAATTGGTAAATTACCTCAACGGTTTAGTTGCATCTATTTATTTTATTAGCGAACTTTTACGAATCTTTCGATTATTGAAATGGTATTTACATTTTAAAAATAATTTGTAGTTAATGTTTATATTTTTTGTTTTGGCACAATCATAATTTTAATTTTAAAATTTTCTTTCAGAAAAAATTGACAAAGATTTGCTGAAGTCCAAAGAAATAATTGAAAATATAAGAAGGAACTATGTCAAGGAAGATAAGAAAGATTTCTGGATGCAAAATTCTGAAGGCACCAATCAATCAAATAACGATACTGGAGCAGTTAAATGGATACGCGAAAACATTACAGATGATACCCAGAAGCTGGATATGAACCACGATAGGAATAAGAAAAATCAAACAGCTAAAGAACCCGATTTAAATAAGTGGGAATTGGAAAAACAGGAAGAAGTGTACGAAACTACGAAATATCCTTGGCAATTATCAACAAGGCCTAGTAAATTCCTGTATCAAAAGAATTTTGCATATCATCGTGTGACTGGAAACCCCTTGGTCCATTCTACATTTAATAAAAAACCGAAGGCATATATAGCTGTATCCGTTATTGCACCTAAACCAGTACAAACAAGAACGGACGAAGAGGATATAATTTTAGAAAATGAACTAAAGGAACTAAAACCGTGGACGCATCAACAAAACTTGAAAAATATGGCGCAAATTAGATCAAGATGGGTTATTCAATCGAATGAAAAATTATATGACCCCCAATAATTTATAAATAATATAATTTTATAAGTGAAGAAAAATAGAACAGTTTAGTTGAACATTACGGCGAGAAAAATCGACGAGTTTTACCTGAAAGATAAGAATTTCGTTAAAAGGAAAATATATAAATATTCAGGTTTTCTCGCTGCTATTTTTTTAAGCACATGTATTAAAATTATATGTTGTAATATCAGACTAACAAGCAACAATGTAAGTAGATCAATTTGAAGCATTTTGGGTAATATCAGAAAGAAATTATATTAACATTCTTATATACAGCAAAAAATAAATAATGTAGATTATAATAAATGTTATTAGAATAATACATTTAACTAATTATAAAAAAAAAACGTTTTTATATATTCATGTATTTTTTCATCTTCCTATCCTCGGACCATTTTATTTTATTTTTTCTGCTTTGCAATCATTATGAAACCCAAAAGGGTTTCATAATGAGTATTCAAATAACACTAAATATTTAATAAAAGTGCAATATTTTATTTAAAACTTTCACTTAAAGTCTTTACATTTTTTATTAACAAAAATCAAATAAAAGTTGAGAAGTATTACTTCTATAAAATAATAGAACTAAACAAAAATTTCAATTTGGAGATTAAAGATTGTTTGTTTCATTATTGATATTGAATTGGAACTAAAAATAAAAGCTATTTATATTTCAATTACTTATGACAGAAAAATTAATGTTTAAAAACCAATGTCCCATTAAATTGAGAATTAGAAATTCTTCCAAATCTTAATACATAACAATATAAAATAAATAAATCGTCCGTAAAATTTTCCAATATCTGCAATAAAATGTAATTTCATGGAGTTAACTTATTATTTGCAACAATTGCTTTTATGATTTTTAAACAAAAAAAAAACAAATAAAACAATTATTCGTGTTTAATTTTTCCCAAGAATTTGAAACTCTTTTCTCCATCTTTTCATATGAATATTTCAAATTTCTTGTCTCTGTTTAAACATTTTTCTGGTTATTTGACTGAAACTTTCTACATTGATAGTTTGTTTTATTAATTTTTTAATCATACTTATTTTCAATATTTAAAAAATAATTAAAATGTTTTAAGGCCTAAATGCATCATTTGCCCCCATATATTTTAAATTTTTAACTTCGTGTTACAATTATTTTTATAATAAATAAAGATAAGTGGGACCAAAAGCAAACGGGTCTTAATTATATAAGTAAATTATTGGTATAGATTTATAATATTTTATAAAAAAAAATTCTAAAGAAACTCAAAATATCGATTATTATAGTTGACGATATTAATTTTTTATTAAGCAGTTGGTGACCCTACATTTAACCTTGAGTAAAACAGTTGGTAATGTTGTTGATTTAAAATTTGTCTTTCAAAACGGTTTTTTGATGTCCTATCGTCATTGAATAAAGAATTACAATTTGGTGTATTCTGTCCGGCTTTGTTCACGGTTTTTGATTTTGTTTGTTTTTAAAGGTTTGATTGTTTAATTAATTGTTACGTTACCAGATACTATTAAAAATTGTTAATTTGTTTATGTAAGTAAAACATTAAGGTTATAAGTTTTAATTTTTACAAAACATGTGTTCTTAATTAGGAAGGTTATCAAAAATAAGAAATTATTATTAAAATGAGTGAAACTAAAGCCATTCGATTGATTTTTATAATCTCCAAGAAGTATGAAGATGAATCCCAAACATCAGAAGCAATGCAAGACGTATTTTCCGTAAGCCATTCGTTATTTCTTTCACAAACTTCATTTTAATATTATCTTAAAATTTTAAGACATGTCAAAAAAATGCAATGAAACCACGATGGGTTCAAGAGCAGGACTGTGAAACAATCAATATGAAAAAAACTGATTTTATTGTTCTCGAAGAATTTGAAGGAGAGCTTTTCGAAAAATTGCAAGATACTAAAAGTGTGTATGTATCAATTTAATTTTTAGAATTTTGATTAATCAATATTCATTGCAAATTTTATTTTATAGCAGAATACTGGGTCCATGGTGTTTACTCACCTGCTTGTCTGAAACTAAACCAATTCCAAATGTTGATTGGCCATTAATGAGTTTGGCAATGGAAGGGTGTACCATAACTTGTTCTAATTTATCAAAAGAAAAGAAAAGTGAAATAAGATTTAGGGTGCAGAGTATGGGAGGATATTTTACGAATTCATTACAAAGTAAAAGTACACATTTGGTAACAGATACAGTCCGATCGGAAAAATATCATGTAAGGAAATAAACAAATCATTTTATCATGTTAAGTTTTTATTGCATTACCTTTTCTTTTCAATATTTCTATCAAAATCGTATTAACAATTTTTACATTAAAATTATTGCCCTGATAAAAGTATGTTATCGCTAGCGTAATTCTCAACATTCAGTCATTGACTTCATGACTTCAATGTTCTCCCCAGGCTTTTTAGCAAGGCATACAGCCTGGCTAATTTTGCTTATTGCTCATCTAATAATATTAATATAATTAACTCAGATTTATTTCGTGCTCTGTCTAAGTGTAGTGCGCTCCACTTTTACAAACTTGGAAAATATTTTTTACTGGAAGATAACAAAATTTAAACTTAATATTTTTCTTTGTATATAAATTTGAAGTTATATTCCAAGTAACCATTACTTCTAAACTTATGAGTACGTCATTTAAGGTTTTCAATATTCCAAACCTTAAAAAAGATATTATTCTGTCTTGAAAAAACAACATTCTTTAATTTTATAGGTAGCTGCACCTTCCGGACTTACAATAGTTACGCCTGCTTGGGTCGACAACATATGGGAAGCTAATTTAAAAGAATTAGTGTTTGCTAATAATGAATGCTTCCTAAAATATAAATGTAAACCTTTCTATAATTTAACCATTTGTTCCACGGGATTTACAGATAAGCAGGAAATGATAAAATTAGAGAAATCTGTCACAGAAAATGGTGGAAAGTTCTCAAAACAATTAGTTTTGAAATCGACAGATATTTTAGTTTGTAAAATGTATATATTATTTTATGATAATATTACCTTTCTTATTTATGTATATACATTTTTAGAACATATAATAATAAATATAAAGCTGCACAGAAACATAAAATAGATTGTGTAACAATAGATTGGATCTATGATAGTATGGACGTTGGATATGCAATTCCCGATATTGGAAAATATGCGGCGTTACGTACATCTACTCCAACTAATTCCCTAATATTTGACCTGAATCATTCCGCTAGTGCAATAGGAGGAAATGCTGAATATTCAAGATCAGTATTGCAAGAAACTATTAATACAACAAAGAATCTTACTTCTACAAATGATCAGTCATCAAAAAAAGGATCTGCAAAGAAACGTACTTTAATACTTTTTAATTAAGATGATTTTTTTTAATATCTTTATTTTAGGTTCAAAAATAGAACCTGGGTTAGTTGATGGAATTGATATAAAGAAAGTTAAGATGGCTGGCCCATTTTTAGATGGTTGTAGTGTAAGTACAATATTGGAATAATTTTTAGCTTCAATATTTGAATAATAGAAACGAAGTGTGGTATGAATGATGTAATTTGTGACAAACAAAACCCTTTGAATACCAACAAGACTTGTACAGAGCAAGAGGCTAAATGTATATTTCGGCAGCAATGTTCCCTTCATCAGTAGTAGAATGTCATTGATAAATGACATTGGATGGGTATCACTTACACTCATCCACCTGGTTTACTAGGAATTACTAATCCTAGTAAACATAAGTGCATTAAGATTTTCCAGTAAAATCAATTTGCTAAAATCAATATTTGCTCTGAATTGCTTTTACTTTTCGTACATTACTGTGACAAAAAACGACTTTAGTATTTTGAGGTTCCCTGAACACGTTTTGGATATTTTTGCAATAATGTCTGTGCGAGTGTGTGTGTGTATATATATACAGCATTCTTGTGAACACAATAATGTTTAAACGGTTCATTCAATCGGGTTCAAATTTGGTACACAGTTTATAGACCAAAAAAAGAAAGTTTGCAAATTATTTTGAGAAAAATTGTACATCTGGCTTCACCGGAACTGATATCAACTTATTTTTTAAAGAATAACATAGTAATTTTTTCCAATTTATAGAAAGTATGTTTTACTACGAGAATATTGCTTTTTATTTCATTCATTTATTTTCAAAATTAATCGAGATGTTAATAATATTAATTTACATAAACATAAATTCTTTAAATAATATCTAATTGAAGATCAACTAATTTATATTATAACTAAATAAATATTTCATACAATTTCATTAATTAACAAAGTGTGCGGAAAGTCGAGTGAAGCCCACTCCAAATTTTTGTATAGTTTAAAATTAATAATATTGATGTCAACTTGACTTTTTAAATCATTTTACTTTTAGTAATTTACGTTATGAATAAAGGAATTGTATTTTGCATCAATAATGCAATAGCATACTTCTATTGCAAATGGAAATATTGAAAAATTAGAAAATGAATATCCTTATTTTGAAAATGCAATTTAAATTCCTTCAATATTCAACATCTAGGAGAGATAGAATCCCATTCTCCAGATCTTGATGCATCTTTTATAAATAAAATAAAATTATTAAATATTTCAAACGAACTTATAAAGATTGGATATAAATTAATTTTATGTGATTAATAAAATAATTACAATTAAGGAATTTGGTATATTTTAGGTTTATATGACAGGTTTTACAGCTTCAGAACGTGATAAACTCTGTAAAATTATAAACTTCAGTGGAGCAACTCGTTACGATACTCTTACAGAACGAACAACGCATATAATAGTTGGAGATGAAACTTGTCATGAATTAAAAATTATTCGTGCAAGGAATTTACCGGCAGCTTTGGTGACTGTAAACTGGGTTATCGATAGTATGAAAAAACAACAACCAGTTGACGAAGACAATTACTTAATATCTGCCATGGAAAGTCCCACGATTCAAAATAATTCACCATTAAGTAAAAAAGTAAGATTTTATTTTTTTAATTAATCTAATTTTATATATTTAAATTCCTTATAATATTAAATTTGATTAAAATCATTGTTTGTTTTCGTTGTTCCATTATATTTTCAAACTTAATTTGCAAAGAAGCCAATTTTTGTGCATCGCTTTCATATACTGATTGTATATACAAAATAATTTCAATTTATAGGGATTGCAATTATTAAGGACTGATGTATCAATTTTGGAAACAGAACCTAGACCAAAATCTCCAATAATTCGAATGGAGGTAGACGCTGATGATGATGTGATGAAACAATATTTACAACAAAACACTAGTAAGTTTTAAAGTTGAAAAATGAATGATTTATATAAATAAAAAATTTTATTTTTATTGTAGATGATGAAGATACATTGGCAGCAGCTTTAGCAGAAAATTATTTTGATACTAATCCAAATATGAATCCATCTGCAACAGAAGATTCAGTACCGAGTATTTCTATATCAGTAGATGATAGTAAAAGATACCCATTTGCAAATATCAAATTTTCTCTAGTAAATGTTTCTCAAGATCAAGGAGAAAGAATGCAGGAAATAATTGAGGAAATGGGTGGCTCTGTGGTATCCAAAACTTTTAAAGGCATTCCAAATTATACTATAGTTCCAATTAAAAGCACAAAATTACCACACACTTCTGGAGAACTGGTATCAGATCTATGGCTTATGGATTGTTACGAAGAGAAAGCTTTAATATCAAATATACAATATTATCATCGACCAGTTAATGGGAAGAAACTTGATGTACTTAAAAACAAGGTTTTAACTATAAGCGGATATACCGTTTTGGAAAAACAATTTTTAAGAAATGTAGGAGAATGTTTAGGAGCAATTATACAGGATTCTCTTTCCCGTTTCATGAAACAAGAAAAAAATGTATTGGCAACAACTCATTTGATAAGTTCTGAGAATTCTGGGAAAAAGTACGATGCTGCTATTAAATGGAATCTTCCGATTGTTACTAAGGATTGGCTACTTCAATGTATGCAGAAAGAAGAATTAGTTAATGAATACGATTATCTAGTAGGTGCTAGCAAAGGTAAGTTGTATAGTAGACTATTGAATATTTTTGTTGTAAATTAAAACAAAGTGTTTAATTTTGACAATACATTAATTTAAAAATTCCTGATTACTAACCAACTCTATTAATCATAATAGTGAACGTAATTAATGATTGTCAAATGGTATTATGCATTAAATTTATAAAACATGTATTTTTATTTTAGAAAATTATTGCAAATTGCAAAATTTAAGTAACAGTGCAACACCTTCTGGAAAATCAACGGTAACAAGTGTAGCTACTTCGAAATTTAATTCATCTAGATTGAATATTTCAATACACAAGCAAATATCAACACCTTCATCAACCCAAAAAACTAAATCGGTTTCATGTACATCGGTTAAACAAAAGAAAGTGGAAGAAATAAAGGCACTTGAAAGAGGTACCAGTCCGAGCACACCTATGAAACAGAGGATAGTTGTAAACTTTGAAGGTGATTATATTTTCTTTATTATTATGAATGTAGGTTAAACATTTTTGCTGTTCACAAATTTTGAGAAATACAAGGTTCCAAATTGTATTTTTTTTTTTTCTTAGGATGTGCCACACCAACAAATCAAACCATCACCAATTATTGTAGTCAAATTACTCCAGTCAGTCAAATAATGCAACAGGCATTAAGCAATAATTTGGATGTAAATGTTCCTGTAACTCCAAAACCTTGGAATTACGTGGAAACTCCAACTTCTCCTCTAGGGGCATTTATTTGTGATCCACCCCCACCAGAATTAAGGAAGAAATTTGCTCGATGGATTAATGGTTTTCCAGATTACAAAGAACCGAGGGAACGAAGAATGAGTACAGTAAGAAATTACTTATTTCAATTTACACCCAAAAGAAATATAGGTAATGCCAAACAGAAAAAGAAAATGAACTGTGTTAGATGTGATATAATAATCCTAGTTACTTATAGGATGCTGTGTGAAATTTCAAATCAATCTAATTCACCATTAAATTTGTCTAAAAACACATCCTGCATTCTGTGTGATTTAATCATCATAGTCCGCTTCCTGTCTAGCTATA
Source organism: Coproporus ventriculus (assembly GCA_027574865.2). Taxonomy (NCBI): domain Eukaryota; kingdom Metazoa; phylum Arthropoda; class Insecta; order Coleoptera; family Staphylinidae; genus Coproporus; species Coproporus ventriculus. Next base: position 93,196 of record JAODAH020035295.1, on the reverse strand, counting down.
GAAATTAAAGTGTAAATCAATGTAGCAGGAAGTACCTTAACCTCTTTAGCAATATTTTTTTCATATAATATTTATTACATTACTGTGTATTTCTTAAGTGTATATCTACATTTTTTTAGCCATTATCTGTATTGAAGAAAAAAATGTGGAACCAAATTTGTCCAGAATTTCCATATGAAATTAAGTATAATCAACCAAATTTTGATGAAAGCCCTAAGAAACCAACAACTTCAACATCAACAGATGCTTGTACATCAAACTCGGTAAAAATAAAATGTTTTTTCAACTTTTTTTTAAACTAACAAATTCTTTACTTAGGAAACTTCTGATATTGTTAATGAAAAGTTTAAAATATTAGAAGAAACAGTTCAAGCTAGCAGCAGTAAACATAGACGAAGCTCCATTAAAAATTTAGAGCCGGTACCTGCAGCTGTTTTTGTTGAGAAAGATTCACAACCATTGTCAGTTGGTTGGGATGATGATATGGACAATAGATTAGCGAGTGTACGATCTGTATGTATATAATGAAATTGAAAAATATTTAATAAAAATGTATAATTTTTCAGCAAGAAATTACGACACCTACCCCAATATTTATGATGTCAAATATATCCCTCGATACAAGAGCTGAAATAGAAAAGATATTACCTACATTGGGTGCTTGTGTTTCTAATTTATCAAATTTTGATCCTGCTGCTACTCATTTATTATGTGATAAATTGAAAAGGAATGAAAAACTTCTAGCTTCTATGGCATGTGGATTATGGGTTCTTCATTCATCATATGTAGAAGATTCAATAAAAGCTGGGAAATTATTAAATGTAAATGTTTCAACAATTTATTGAGTAAATAATTCTGTAAATACATTTTTTCAGGAAGAAGAATATGAATTTGGAAATCCAAAATGTAAAATACCAGTGGATAAGGACGCTGTATCAAGAGCTGACTCGAGCCATTTTTGGAGAAAAGAAATTGCAAGAAGAGGCTACAAAGCCTTTCATGATATGAAAGCTATTGTAGTTGCTAGTAAAAGAGAAAATTTGATCAGAGTTATTGAAGCTGGGGGCGGAATGGTTGTTAATGCGAGGTAAGATTTTGTCATATTACCATCAATACTCCCGAACACACAATTTCATTAGACTATTATTTTATTTCAGTTGATTTTATTTATATTCATACCATTTCTTGTTGATTTTCACATGCTACATTTATATATTTTTACTTTCAGTCCTCCATTTGATGAAAACCTTTATGTAACACATTGTTTACTAGAATTTCAAAGTGTGCCTAATATAAAAGAGTATATTCCACTTGCACAAAAAGGCATTTATTGTATTAATTCTGTATATGTGAGTGATTTCCTTCACAGAACTGTTAAAGATATAAGTGATTACATACTTCCTAGTCTTAAATTTTTGTAATTTTGATTGTTAACATAGTTTTCATTTTTGTATTTTAATTAATTTTTGTAATAAATTTTAATGTGTTTGTATTGTATAGATGAGCCAACAAATTAATAAGATTGTACCAACAAATCCAATATAAGCAATCTAAAATAAAACAATTTATTAATTATTTAAAAGTGCCATCATTTCTCACCCAAAGTGTAAATCCTGTTAAACAAATATCACATTTGTTTCTATTTGTCATTTCTATTATTTAAATATTTCACTAAACTTACTCTCAAAATAGTGGAGAATGACAATTTTAAATTACTTTGCGTAGAAAAGATTAAACATATTAATGCAAATTAAATTCCAAGGTCCAGACATAAAAAAAATGAAATTATGTAAATAATAACAAAATGTGTTTAAAATCGTAAAGTAAATTGAATCTGACTGAATTAATTATAAATGCATGTAGAATGAAATATAATTTTGATTTTGAATCTATATTTTTATTAAATAACTATAAAATATATTTAAAACAACATAAAAACAGTCATATTTATTTCAATCTTCTTCTTGTATGCAAGTCTCCACCATTTCTTTTAACTTTGGATTTTCCATAGCAGCTGCTATTCTTTCTTTGTCGTTAATTTGCTTATTTACTAAAAACAAGAAATATTTACTGAAAGAAAATGTTACTATTAAATATTTACTTTCTTCTTCCGTAGCATGAGCACCTTTTTTAATAAAAATGTCCAACTTTAACTGATGTGGTATGCTTCTTTCTAATTTTATTCTTATACATAAACCTATTAATGTAGCTAATGAACAATGTGGTACTGTTGGATTAAATTCAACACGAACTACATTTGTATTTGCCGCTGTCGATTCTTTAACCTAAAAATATAAAATTTGTATATTAAAATACCACCCTGTATTGAAAACATTCTTACAAATATTCCATCTTCATAAACTACATTTAATTCTTCTAAAGTATTTGGTTTTTCCGGATCTTTAATTGTTCTTATAAAATCTGTAACAAAAACGGTAATAGTTAAGACTTGGAAGGTCTAGCAGACTCCATTTTAAAAACAATCCACAAAACAAAATTGCACCTTCCAAAACTCTCTTAAATATTATATTCTGATCTCTTGCGTGTAAAACAGTTTTATTTATGACAATTGTATAGTCAAAAATAAAAATGGTGTTGGATAAAATATCGTGTTAGTGGCAGTTTTATAAGGGATAGAAAATATCCAAAAATGTTTGTGGAAGAATAAGGTACATAATACATAAAAGGACCATTCTTCGGTGGAGAAGTGAGCCGGCTCCATAGTCTCCATAGTCTAGTCATGGCACTCGATGAGAGATTGAGTGGAAAGGTTTAAATCCCAATGGCTTTGAAATTTTTTAATCTGTAATTTCATTGTTAAAAATACAAAAATACCTCAAGATAACAGAGTCCACATACGCACCTACGCACGCAGACTTTTAGATTTCATATATGAACTTTTCAAGTTCGTAAAAATTTCTTCACTAATGCACTGTCTGTAATTTGCAATTCTCTTGGGACATGTTAGTTAAATAATGTGTACTAAATGGGTTATTTATCATGATCTTTAAGCGATATTAAACTTTTTATCTATTGGAACGTTTTCAGATTAATTATTGTATATTACAAATGTGTGCTGAAAATGTATTATGTACCTTATTCTAAAATAACACATTCCACATCAGACTCATTTGTACGTAAAAATAAAGGAATGACTATTACATATTTGCTCAGTAGAGTAAACAAAAATTTTTTAATTAATTTATATAAGCCTATAGATATCTTATTAAAATTATAGGTTAGTTCTTACCATAAACTGTGTCCTTCAGGTCATCACTATTTTGGACATTTTCTGAGGATTTACTTTCCGCTGGACTCTTCCTTTCTGTAGATTTTTTACGAAAAAGAAACATTTGTACTAAATACTTATTGAAAATAAAAATTGTTATATTTTGTAAATAAAATCAGCTGATCTAACCTTCCATTATGAATCTCAATTTTCTGTCTTTCTGTCCTGCTCCCAATTAAAACACGAATTACACTCATTGAACACTTAATGCTGCATACTGATATTTACTATTCTTTTGAGCATTTGATAACAATTTTGGATAAAAAAATAATTGAAAGGTTGTCTCAATCTGACAAGCAGAAAAAAAATGAATGATGACAAGGTTCAATAATGAAGTGAATGAAAAACATACAGGGTTTTTAAAAATAAAAAGGTACTTTATTTTACAGGAAAATTATAATTATATTTATTTGTGACCAACTAATAAATTAATATATGTACGCTGATCAAATAATAAGACTTATAAAAATATTTTTCTAATTACTAAAATTACAATATTTTATTAGTAATCGATTTTTTTTTTATAAATAATCCCCTCATTATTTACATTAAAAAAGCCGTTAGTAGCATAAACGATTAAATACATGTTCAAACATTTTCATTGTAATTATTATAGTTTTCATTGTAACTATCACAGTGCTACTTTAACCGTTCCACAATACATGACGCAAAAAGGATGTGCAATTTTAACTAAAAAAAAAAATACTTCTTAGAAAGGATATAAGAAAATGATTCAGTGAAATAATAATGTTTCACAACCAATTTTGTGTAGAATTTTGATTCACTAATGTGTGCGAGTAAAAAGCACATAAATGTGGTCCATTGATGCGCCAAAAAGCGGAAGATCCCGGTAAGGAAATGGAAAAGGAGCATTTTGTTAAGGATATGGAAAAGGAGCATTTTTTTAGGGCGAGAGGATAGTTTCATCTCAAGTGATTACATTTACAAACGGCGTGCACTGTAATTTTTTATTTATTCTATTTTATGATGCCCATGCTTCCAATTCTTTCATATCATCATCATCTTCGACTTTTTCTAAAACAATAAAAAAGTGTAATTATAAAAAATTTAATTTTTTTTTTATATTAAACTTACTGGCTGGTTTGGGTTTAACAACTTCAGCAGTCGGCACAGCTGGCAATTCATCAGTGGAAGGACCGACTTTAAGCAATTCATCTTCCAAAGCTTCTTGTTCTAATTCTTCCAATTCTCTTTCAAGTTCATCTTCATCGAATTCTCCTCCGAATGCTACTGGTTGACTAATAGCATCCGAAATTTCTTTAGCCACATCTTGTTGTTCGGCAATATCATCCATCATATCATGTACTTGATCGACATCCCTGGAAGAAACAAATTTACACAAAGTGTATGTAAGCAAACAAATTGGTACAAATAATAATAAATTATGTATCGTAAACATGATTTATCATAAAATTGACGTTTGCTAAATTTTTAATGACAACAATATTACAATAATTTCAAAATTACAGTAAATACCAGATCTGACTACTTTGATTATCATAAAGAGATTTCTTTTGAAACTCTTAAAAATTTAACGATTTCTTTGATCATCTAAAGTTTATCCCCACTTTTTTGGTATTCTCTTTTTAAAAAATTAAAATTTTTGAAATGATAACAGAAGATATTGAAATTTGACGAAATATCCAGAGCAGAGAGCAATTGATTGATGACTAATTAATAATTTCCATTATCAATTTAACTTAACCTCAACATGGTTAATATTATTTTATGGCGTACAACACTCATCTAATAAACATTTAGTATTATCTGCTTATTGAACAGTACTTACATGTGTTTGTGAGCTTTTTTCAGAGCTTCGGCAGCATCTTTCATAGTAGTTAAAACAGCGGTATTCGTATTTGCTCCTTCAAGTGACTCTCTTTGCAACTCAATCGTGGTAAGTGTGCCATCAATTTGTTGCAATTGTTTCTCAAATCGTTTCTTTCTTTTAAGCGCTTGGATAGCAGCTGTAAACACCAATATCGTAATCAATTCTTTACATCTACCTAACCTATCTTACCCCGTTTATTTTTCGCAGCATTATTTTTCTTAATAGTAACAATTTCTAATTCGATTTTCTTCTCTAAAAAGTCCTGCTTTTTTATTAACATTTCTTCTGTCTCCCTAAGCTTTTGAATGGCCTCGCCAGTGGTGAGAACACTGTCCTCCTTCTTCCCACCAAACATTTTCGTAAAGAAACTCATGATTACAATTTTCTTAAACTAACACACATACACTACTACTGAAACTGAAAAAATGATGGTGTAATTTTATTTGGATCAATTAAGAAAATTTTGCAGATTGACACTATTGACAGTAGTGACAGTTAACACGAGAAATTGCAAGGTTGCCAATTAATGAGTCATCTCAAAATACCAACTGAAATCTACAGGGTGGATCAATATATTAAATATCTCGGTTATGAATCATTAAGATATTTTTAAAACAAACATCTTTCTTATTCATAATAATAATTATCTCATATTAAACATATTTTCGATTTACTCCTTTTTAAAATTTTATTTGTGTAACGGTTTAGTAGCAAAACAAACACATTTCACTTTTTCAAAAATTCTCAGGTCAACACAACGTCCTCTCATAATAAAATATAATGCTCATTCACTCTTTAAAACAAATCTTTATTCTCTTTTCATTTCTTTTTAAATAACTACAAGACTACAAACTCCACAAGTTTGAATTACATACTTCTCTCCATCTTCTATTGATATATAAATCAAATTCATTGTAATAAAAAAAAATATTTGCATATATAATTAGGTTCCTATTGCATCACTTGGCTTGAGGCTTGTAGATTCAAGGATTTAATTGAAAAATTAGTTTCATTTGTAAAATAAATTTCTAGGCCACAAAAAGCCCTCAAATCATTGAAATAAAGTCAAACCTAATACATTCCTAGTATTTTTTTACAGGCAAAAAAAATAAATAGTTCATTCCTCATCATATAACTTACTGGGCGACAGTTTTAAAATTCTTTATTCATAGTTCCTTTCACAATCCATCCCTTTATCAATGGTATGCAATAGAACAATTCTATTAAATATTGTTTGACATGTGAACAGAAAAATGAAGGTGCATTAAACATACTGCATTCAAGTAAACTTTAAACTGAACACTCCAATCATGAAACTGATTATTACCTACAACATATAATGCAAAATAAAAAATATTAAACCAAATTAATAAAATAATTTAAATTTAAAGGTTACAAAGAAACAAATCAATTTGTGTTTTAACATTAAACTTTACTCTACAACCGCTCTGTGTGAGAGCAAACAAATGCAATGTATTCATACAATAAATAATTTTTTAAAGGTAAAGCTTGTCCAGAACAAGATGTTGCTTGAAAAAATATTTAAAATGTGTCTTCAGTTTTGATAAAATTATCTCTCAGATTTCCAAACTTGATTATAAGATCATCAATGGATACTTCTCCATGAACAACGTTATCTCTAGTGCGTACATTAACAGTTTTGCTACTCCTTTCCTTTTCTCCAACCACTATTAAACATAAAATGAGTTAAACATTCTTATTATTATGTATCACATTTTTACCCAAAATAAAGTTGAATTGTGCCAGTTGAGCATTTCGGATCTTCTTATTCATTGTATCACCGGCATCAGTATCAACTTCGCACATAAATCCAGAATCAAACACCTTCTTTTGTACTTCTTGTGCATATTCATCAAAATTTGGACCAACCGGTATTACCATAGCTTGACGTGGAGATAACCAAAAAGGCCACTTCCCCGCGTAATTTTCTGTTAAAATTGCAATCATACGTTCTACTGAACCTAATACTGCTCGATGAATAATTACTGGACGTTTCTTCTCACCACTTTCACTAAAATTATTAAATTATAAATAATTAGTAAAAAAAAATATGTTCTTATATTATATGAGTGTAAATATCTTACCTAACATAAGATAAATTAAACCTAATAGGTAATTGGAAATCTAATTGAATAGTAGCGCATTGAAAAGCCCTTTTGAGTGCATCGTTAATAGTAATATCAATCTTTGGACCGTAGAAAGCACCATCTCCAGGATTTAATTTCCATGGTTCGCCAAATTCATTTAATGAATCTTCCAATGCCTACATAAATATATAAGTAAATTATTCTGTAATGTACTTAAATGATCTGATATCTATTTTACCTTCTCCGCATTATTCCAATCTTCCAATTCACCTAAATACTTTTCCGGTCTTGTAGATAATACCAAATTAAATGTAAATCCGAAAATCCCATACACATGTTTAAGAAAATCTAAACCTCCTTTAATTTCCTCTTTAATTTGTTCTACAGCGCAAAAAATATGCGCATCATCTTGTTGAAATCTTCTTACTCGAGTTAAACCTGTTAATGCACCTGACAGTTCATTCCTATGAAGAACTCCAAAATCTGCATAACGTAATGGTAATTCACGCCATGATCTTGTTCTGTTATCAAACATAAGGCTAAAATGTATAAAGTTAGATTTAATAAATTAACTTTAGAAATGAAATTACCAGTGGCCAGGGCAGTTCATCGGTTTCAAAGCAAATTTATCTTTTTCCACATCAAAAGAGAACATGTTTTCCTATAAATAAATTGATATTTGCAATCATATAAAACCTTAGGGATTTGATCGTACTTACTGCATAGTGGGCCCAATGGCCAGATGTCTGCCAAAGTTTTGCGTTGTAAATATTAGGTGACACGACTTCTGTAAAGCCTCTTTTCCGGTATTCTGCTCTAATAAAATTAATCAAAGTGTTATAGATATGTGCTCCTCTAGGTTGAAAGAAACATGATCCTGGAGATAGTTCATGGAAGAAAAATAATTCTTGTTCCTAAATAAAATAAATTAATAAATCAAGAGAAATGGTATACTTAATAGAACTTTACTTTTCCGATTTTTCTGTGGTCACGTTTAGCAGCTTCTTCTTGGAATTTCTCCCACTCTTTCAATTGTTTTGCATCTGGGAAACTGATTCCGTACATTCTTTGAAGGGTTTCTGCATCCGCTTTTCCTTCCCAGTACGTAGAAGAACTCTGAAAAATAAAAAAGATTTTGTAAAAGAAACAAAATGAAACTTAAATTGGATACTGACGTAATACAGAAATTTCTAAATCGATCTTCAAAATAACTTCAATGATTTTAAGATTATCATTTTGTTTACAGTAGGATTTAATCTCTTTATTCATTTACCTTAGTAATTTTTATCGCCTTCACTTTTCCTGTATGCCTTACATGCGGACCCCTACACAGATCAATCAAAGGTCCACATCGATATACAGTTGTGGTAGGAGTATTCACTTTCTCATTCAATATTCGAACTTTAAAGGGATTATACTTAAACATCTCCAAAAGATCTTCCTTTTTCATTTCAAGTCGCTCAAACGGTTGTTTCTCCTTCACGATATTCTTAATCAATTGCTCTACATGTGGAAAATCTAAATTTGAAATCTAATTTTATTATTAGAAAATGCTGTTCATATTTAATTTTTACCCCTTTGTCATCAAGGAACATATCATAGTAGAAGCCTAATTCGATTGGAGGTCCATAACAAAGGCAACCACCGTAAATTCGTTCCATTGCTTCGCCCATTATATGAGCAGAAGAATGCCAAAATACAGCTTGAGCTTCTGGATCATCGAATTTGAGAAGTTCCAATTGGCAATCTCCTTCTAATGGACGATCCAAATCCCAAAGAACGTGGTTTACTTTCGATATAACAGCATTATCAGCCAACCCTTGGCTAAAATAAAATAATAATATGGAATGTTATAATATTAATTTAAATTAAATTATAGAAAAAAATTTTAAATATCCAAAAATATTACCTAATAGATTTAGCAATATCATAAGGAGTTGTTTTCCATGTTATTCCTTCAATTTCCTTCCCATCTGGTAGAGTAACTTTAATCGGATTCTGAGGTTTATTTACCAATTCTTCATCATACTGAGCTTTTAATTTATCCCACATGGTCAAACGATCCTGAATAAAAGAAGGCCATGGCTTCATTTCGCTTACAGCAGATTTATCACCGCTACCAGCAGCGGAACTTTTTTTATCCTTCTTCATTTTAGCCTACAAATAAAAATTGCTCATTTTATTTGATAAATAAAATTAACAAATGATATAACAAAAAGTAATCAATCCAGAAAACAAGAATAATTTGAAAATTTTAGACACATATTTCGGTATTGCCACTCTAGGATTAGTAAAAAAATGATTTATGCTTTTATTGACCCTAGTGGATTTATAATATTAATATTAATTTTTTAAATGTTCTATTATCAAGTGATATACGCTTTTTAATTTGCTTAAATTTCATCAATAATCAAATGCAGTATGATTTAACCTTGTATCTAGTTACTAATGAAGATAATGCAAAAAAATTCCAAATGTGATTAAGATAATTATTTAAATATTTCTAAGAGTGAAAAAACTTTACAGCATTTTCAAAATTCTTGATCTCCCTAAAATTGCGATCAAAATCAAGTTTAAAAGGATTATTTTATTGCACGTCTTTTGGACTGAAATAGACCTTTTTTCCATAAGTAGGCCTGTAGTCGGCCCAATTTTCAACCTTTCGTAAAAAAACCTTGAACTGTTTGAAAGACGACAATTTTATCTATCTAAATCCACATTTGTGAGATTTCAGATCTTAAAAGAAAACACTTCCCGTAAAACGTTTAAATAGAGTTGCCACCTTCGCTTGGAATAAAGAGGCATGTTTGCCCAGGAATAGCGTTATCTGCTTATTCCGAGGTTTGTCTTTCTATATCCTACCAATGTCATTTTAATTTTTCGCCCCATCTGTGTACTGGATAAATGCTTTCGCCGCCCCTACATATTTTTTGTGTCTCCTCGTCTCATGACAGTATTATTACATCAAAAGATCGATGGATGTACTAATCCCCCGATTTTTCTCACTTGTGGCAATTTTTTAAATTTAAATATATTACAACTTTAACCGCTAATTTCTTATTTCATTTATGGTTGCAATTTCTTATTTAATTTATGATTGCATTCTACTTTTTCATTCATACTATGTCCGTTAATATAATTGAATTTAAATGATGTTGAATCGAATATTGAAAATCTTGAGTAAATCGCTATGCTAACTACTTACATTTGAAAATATGTTTGTTTCACTTAAAAACACAAACACTAATTAATCCAATTTGGGAATTCTTATATATTTCAACCTTAATTGAGATAACAATTGCTACGAATTATGAAACATGCAGGTAATTCTATGAACCTTATCTCAATAAATTTCAATTTATAGTGTAAATTTACACCAGGTAAATGTAGTATTTCATCATGCTATGAAATAATAATAATAATAAAATTGCATCATAATGATTTAAAAAGAAGGGTTGAACGGTAATTATTTTACAAACCAGCGTTGCATATGTTTGCCGAACAACCGGAAAAACGATTCGATTTATGTATAAAAGTTTTAACATTCTTGTAGTACTTTAAAGTATATTAAATAACTCATGCCTTATCTTCTTTTCCAAGATTAATATTTTTCACTCCTTCAACCACGTTGTCTCCCATTTTTTCTAACACTTTCACGCCACGAGCCGATTGGAGAAAACTGACATTTCTGTCAAAATCGCAACAGAACAACCCAACTTGCCAACTAAACAATGACGCCACCATACAATTTGCTAATTTTGCAATAATAATTTACATATTGCAACAAAATTATCATTTTCTTAAATTTTAGAAAAATTTCATACATCATATATCGAAAAATCCAGTTATAAGTAATTTAAGTTGCATAACTTAATCTAAATTTAGAAATTTTATTAATACTTACTTCAGGCGGTGCAACGGGTACAACCTTCTTTGCCTTCTTCCTCGTCATTTTATTTATTTTTTTAAAGCTAAATATTTCTTTATGTAGACCAAATCTTTGCTAAAATCTCCTTGACGTTTAATTTAATCATTTTAAATTCTAAATATCTTAATATTAATTATTCTACTTATTATTATAAGCTTTGATGTTCTATAACGCCCTTACAGTATAAGTTTAAATTCTTGAATAAAAAAGGTACATTTACTAATTTTACCTTATTTAATTCATAAATAAATCAATGAATACCTTAATTATAAGGTTTTAAAGAAGTATTTTAGATTTTCGTGTTCATTTCTGTAGAAAATTAAATGTGTTGTTTAATTACGGTGCGCGCACTATTTTTTGAAACATTTCTAAAAAAAAAAGCACTGTAACTTAGAATTTTTCTGAATTATACATATTTTCTGAGTATTGCATCATGTATTTTTTTCTTAATCATGATGTGAGGGCGAGTTTTGGGGGAGAGTATAAAATGACTTAAAAACGCGCAATGCGCCAGTCCAAAGGCGCGTTCACATATTTCCGTGAAAATACAGAAATAAATGTACAGGAAAACATATTTAAGGGACAATTATGTTGTATCGTGTAATCAAAATATTTTTTTTATCGTCAGTAATATAAAAGAAATCGGTAGTAAAATAACTTAAAATGCTATTTTATTGTCGATTTTGTATATAATTGGACGTACCATAGGAAAAGTAGTTTCTGTATCTCATTTTATTTTATTATGTCGGATTATATGATATAACAACATTTAATTTAATATATTTTCATATTAATGCACATTTTCTAAATTTTTTCGTGCATAAAATCCGAATTTAATTAATTTATTATATTCAGCGGTTCTATTTAACACAGTGATACCAACCCCAGACAACCCTATTGCTTTAACATCCTTTCTTTCTTTAATTCGTACCAAATTTCTTCATGCATTTTAAATAAACTTATACATACCTGAAAACAATCATCTGTCAAACCAGTTTCTCTTCTTTCATTTTCAGTATGAGTGAAATTATCAGAAACATCCGTTGAATTGAGTAAAACAATATCTTTTTTACTATCCACCTCAGATTCTATGAAATTATTTTCAGAAGCAATTTTCGAGATATCAATTAACATTATACCTTCTTTGCTATCTTCTAAGGGCATTGTTAAATTATCAGTTAAAGAGTTGTCTGGCGTATTGAATAACAAAAAACTTTCATTGCTTCTACTTTCGGATGCATCAAGACTTCCAAATACAGAATAATTTGGTTCTCGTCGCATTTTAGGACGATCACCATACATTCGTTTCCTCAATTGAGATAAATAATTATTTAGATCTGTAATTTTGGGCAGTTCTAAATTTTTTTTTGATAGAATACGCATTATGGCTCTAGGTTTTATTCTATCATCAAATTCGAGCAGGTTTTTTATTTCATCCTTTACATCTTCACTAATTTTACTTTTAGATTTAGATAGTATTGCGGGACAAGTATGCGGAAGCTCGGATCTGTATAAAATTACTTCTGCATTTTCGACGCGACAATGCAGATAAACTCCGGCTTGACATTGTTCACCTTTACGTTTAACTTTATTACATCGATATATTCTGTTAATGCATCCAAATCTATCTATATTTTTATGAGCGAAGCCCCAAACTCCTTCAGATTTTATTGCCTGCACAGCAGATTCGTAATTGTTGAAAGTTTTTTCTTTTTTCCACATTTTATCTATTTTCTTACGTTTTGGAGCACATTCATAATCTTGATTATCTTTCTCAGATTTTATATGTTGTAGTGTTGAATTTTCTATGGTTCTTTTTCTATCATTCAAAGTTGTAACATTTATTATCACTGGATTCATTGTGAATAAACCTGAAAGAGAAGAATATATCTATGATAAACTCAAGAACAAAAAACTTTTAATTCTTATGCCCTTTTGAAAATTTTTTTTTAATAAAATAAAATATATAAAGAGAAATCGTTTTGAATCTCTTCGCGCATTAATTATACGCACCGATATATTTTTCATCTTTTCTTTTTCTTATAAAATTCTTTAATTTTTATTTCTTTTTCCTCAATTTTTTAACTTTTACCAATTTTTGTTGATTTGACTTCAATTTTCAGGTTCCTGAATTTTTCGATTTTTTAAAGTTCTAATTACCAGGTTGGGAATTTTAACAATTTTATAAATTGTTTATCGGGAATGAAGGTTATAACAGATAGAAATAAAATATGGAGGTTTCCGCTCGACTTTCCACATGAAATGGTAAAATATTTATTTGGTCATACTGTAAATTAGTTGATCTTTAATTAGATATTATTTAAAAAAAAAATCTAAAATGACCTGTACTCAATTTTGCAAGGGTATGCTCTGGTACTGATTTGAATGTCATAATATATTCTATGGCAAATATCTTAGTTCATTTTGAAGATAAATGAAAAAACAAAAAAAAAGCATTATTCTCGAAATAAAACATACTTTCTATAAATGGAAAAATCTGTTATTCTATAAAAAACAGAAGTTAATATCACTTCCGGCGAAACCGGAAATACAAATTTTTTCAAAATAATTAGCGATCTTCCTTTTTTGGTCCATAAACTATGTACCAAAAGGATATGTCACGGGAAATTTCTACATGCCTTCCAAGGAGATATAAATAGGAAGAAGCAGAAAAACTGGGAAGTTTTTATCAAGAAGAGTGCGCGTAATATAAATCTCCGTAAAAAAAATAAATACTCTTGCTCGGTCAATATAAATTGTGAATTCTGTTGCTCAGTCAATATAAATAGTGTTATATTTTAGTTGTAAAGTTCTAGTTTAGAATAAAGTATTAGTTAAAAATAAATTGAAAATTATTCACACCCAGTGTCGAACCCCGGAAACGTTACAATACTTTCCTTACACAGTAGTATGCGGAAGTAAAGATCAAAGAAAAGAAAAACATTTTTTTAAATATGTATTCCATTCTCGGTGTTTTTGGATTCCATTTTTTTTTTTGTATTCAATATATTTATTTTATAAAAATTCCTTATTTTGACTCTCAATTTTCAAATTTACGATATTTTGTGTTTTTAAACCAAGATTTAAAATAAACAATGAAAAAAGTGTTTCTAAAATTATTCAAATAGCTCTTAATAATAGACCCGGGTGTTTTCTTTGCAATCACGTGTTAACATTAAATATATTTCCGATGAAAATTTGATTATAATTTTCATTTTAAATCACTATTTTGCGTAATTTTTAAGATACAATCAATTATTTCATTATTTATACTTTAGCAATTAATAATTAATACAATGTTAGTTAATTTCATTTTAAATCATTCATTGATTATTATGTTTATAAATAATTTACGTATTAATCTTTTTTTCTTGCGTTTTTTAATGTTTATTTGTAATTTTCACTTAGAATTTATTAATCAGTCGATTTTTATAAATTTTCGATTTATAATTTATGATAATTTTTCTGTGTATATTTATATTATTTACTGACCGTTTATTATTTCCACTCGTAATTACAATTTTTTTCCGTCCATGTTGAGGATTCACATAAAACGAGAAAAATTTGACTGGACGTTTATTAAAATAACCTTCAACATTTTATTTCAACAGTGTTGTCAAATGAATCTGCTACCCGGTTACGCAGAAAAGAATGTAAATACGAAATATTTTTGTATTTATTTTTAAAATATATTTGTATTTAGAAATAATAAAGTATTATTTGAATTTTTAAAACAATATGTAAAATATAGGAATGTTTTGTGTGATAAATTGCCCTTTATTACAAACAAAGATTATTATTATTAACAAATATGAAAGATTATAGTAAATAATATTTTTGGCAATTTTTAAATAACAAATATACAAAAAAAAAAAAATTTCTAACCTCCTTTTAAAAGAATTGTAGATAAATTATAATATTATAGTTCATCTATGACTATAATATATACTATACTTCATCTATGAAAAGAATACAAAAACATTTAATAATTTATAATAAATTATTAAATTAATTTTAATTTTTGTATAAATGTGTGCAAATATATCACTCCATCAAATGCTTCAGAATTAACTCTAATAAATTCATTCTAGACAATTTTTTGACTGACCCAAATCCACCTACACACATTCTTTACTTGTTCTCTGCGCAGACCGCATTGAAACATCAATAAAGTCAATTTTCGTTAAAGCTCTTGTGGTGCTTTTTTATTATAAAATGGTTACATAAACAAAAAATGGCAATAATAAAAATACCAATTTATTAATTTGTTTACAGACATGATATAAAAAACAATAAATCATATAAAAGATGGCACGACAGTTAGTTAAAAAAAAAATGAAAATCAAATTCTATTTACATAGACATAAGAATAATAAAATATACAATATTTAAGTTTTATATGATTGCTAATTGGAACAATAGTAAAAATGTGTATCATAGTAAATAAAACTAAACAATCTTTTTTGCAGGAGGATACGCTTTCATTGGAGTTAATCGATTCTCATTAGATACAGGTGTATAACATAGCCTTCGTGGAGATTTTGAATTCAAAGCCTTTTTAATTGAGGGTATTTTTTGTGGTGTGGTACACATTGGAGAAATTAATTTATCTTGTCGATTGTGTTCCTTCAACACTTTATCCGAATTCAAACCATCTGAAATAAGTTTGAAATAGAACGAAATTCAGTTAATTGCATTCAGTATAGAAGAAACAAAATTTGTTGTTTCAGAAGAAATATAACTTGTTAAATCGTGCAATATTAAACGCGGAGTATAATAATTCGGTCAGTTAATCAATTTACTTACTATTTTCTATTAAACCTCTTGCTACTTGTAATTTCCGCAAACGGGGTCCTCCGGGACTTCTGTAGCCCCTTCGTCTAGGAGAGAAAGCTTTCCTACTAATCCTGCGTTCTTCCATTCTCAACGCACGAATTCTGAACTGTTTTGAATCTGGATGATATGTTCTAGGAGCACCAATTTTTGAAGGTCTTGGAGAAATATTGTCTTTAATTGTTACTGAATTATTTTCACCAGAACTATCTACTAAGTTATCGAATAATTTTGCCTTTGCAAGCACCATTCCAGCATTTTGGCTTCTTAATTTAACTAAAGAGGATCTACAATTTTCTAAATTATCTTCAGACAAATCTGGAGTACCAAAAAATGCTTGTGCACTTTTCCAACTTATTGTAGAAGTAGATGATACAGCAGAACTAGACATATTTCTTGAGTTTAAAATTTGGGAAGTACCACTTTCTGGTGCATTTTCAATTTTAACTTGATTAGTAGTTGTTTCCATCTTTGTAGGAGCAGAGGAGTGAAGTGTGCTGCATTGTATTGTATTTGGTCTATTCTTTCTTGTTATTGGTTTTGATGATGCTGATGTAACACACCAAGACTGGTTTCGAGCCAAGCGTATCTGGTTAGCATTTTCTTTTGATCTACGACGCAAACTACCAATTTTTCTAGCACTAGGTGACCGAAATACTTTACAATCCGATGATCTTCTTATTTTTAATTCTCTACTAAATCGTCTTACCAAATGATCAGTCGTTGGACTTAAAGGTGCTGCTTGAACAAGAGTTTTCTCATAAGCCTTCTCAACTCCTTGCACCCCATTTTCAATACAAGGCGAATCATTTTCATTTCCCGTTGAAAGTATTGCATTATCTAATTCTATGGAAATACGTCTTTCAATTGCGGAAACTCGATTTTTAATTTCTTCATATTCAACCTTCGATATTCTTACATAATTATCTTCAGGATTATCTTTTTGTTTAATTAATTCTTCTGAGAGATCGTTTATTCGATTATCAATTTGTGGATCTTTTTCTTCTGAAACAACAGTTGTTTGAGGTTGTGAAATTGATCCGTTATATGAATTCCTACTTTTCTTTCTCTTAAAGCCCGCAGCTGAACTAACAGCAGACCATCTCCTTTGAATTGAACTTGAACTTAATGAAATTATAGAAGACGATTCATCAGTTTTCTTATTTAATTTTGATCGATTTGACCATAATATTTTTTTTTCTTTGGCACTGAAACGTTTATTTTTTTTTTTTTGTATTGAAATAACATAAAATAATAAAGGTACTTACTTATCACATTTGTTTAGAATTTTTGGTCCCGTTTTTGAGGGAGATAAATTTTTATTAACACTAAAAAGTAAATAAATTATAGCAATTTTAAGAAACATTTAATGGACTTACTTTGGATGGCAATTTACTGGTGTCGTAAGAGGAGTATTCAGAAGCGTATTTTGTGGCATATTGTTAATTATGTGGCGACTACAAGAAAAATTATGATTTATCTGATTTATTATTCATATCTATAGGAAAATTTAAAAAACATACCGCTTTTTACTTGATATACCAACTGATTCAATTTTTCTCTTTTTAGATGATTGTGTTAAACACGGAGTTAAAAGTAGATCTGGTGTTTTTTGGCTGTTTTCTTCTTCACTTTTATTGGTGACAATTTTTTTAAGTCCACTCAGCATCCTTGTTAAAGACCCACTTCTGCGTTTCTTCTTCTTCTTTAGATTAAGCACCTCTTCATCTGAATTCGCTAATTTTGTGGTACAAGTCAATGCAACGCGTTCTATAATATTTTCAGATAAAACACCAATCTTTACTGAATCTTCAATCAACATCTACATTAAATATAAAAAGAATAATGTTCAAAAAGAACCGACTGGAAAATAATTGTAATACCTTAAATAAATCACAAGTTTTATTCAAACGATATGAGGGATTTGTTAAAGTTTTTTCATCGGATGGTAAAAGTGTCGGACCTATCACAATTGCTAAATTAAATGAGTCCATTTTGTTAAATTTGCTATAATTTGCTACATGCTGTAAAAACTAAAAAAAAAAACGTACGCGTTCAATTTAAAATTGCTTTGTTTTCATTTCTCACCTGCATGAAGTATGTCAAAGTATTTAAATGTTCCGTTGGTAATAATAAACAGGCCAGCTTAACTGCTTCTTTTTGATTTTCATTTATCATACATCGCAAAAATAATTCATGATATGAATAAGGTATCAATGGTTCTGGAAGTTCTCTAAAGAACGTTTTTAAAACACTCGCTACATCAATTTCATGATAATCATCGCTTAATGTACATCCCGCATCAAGTGACATCTAAAAAACAAATTAATAAATACAATGCGAATGAGATATTTCTAAGTTTTCGACTTTTTTGGGTCCAAAATATTTTTTTTGTCACTACCACATTCATTCATAAAAAGAATATCAATTATTACATATAAAAAATTTATAATTTGGGCGATGTAGATAGGTGACGGCACAATTTATCCACTCAAACTTAGATTTGAAGAAATGTCACTAAGTAAGAGGTTAAAGGCTCATTAGGACAAAACAAAAAATGCCCATATTATCGGTTAAAACATGTGCAATTCCTTAAAATTTCAATGTAAAGATACATAACCTGTTTACGCACATATTAATCAGTCACTGAACCATCAAGAAATCATATGTAAACTGAAAGCAATATAAAAGAGCATTTAGTTGTTAAACAGAAACATTTGCTCATCAAAATTAAATGGTTTTTATTTTTGTGAATTTGGGCAAGCTCATGCTCAGGGTAACTCCGTTTTTATTTAGACCATCGAATATCTTCATATTCGCTTTAGAATAGATTTTTTTATCTAAATTTATTTATACGTAAACAAAGAATACTTACTTTAATTTCATTTTGTCTGGATTTAGATCCTCCTTTTCGGAATAATCCTTCCGTTGTTACTCTTTCTATAACGAATTTACATAATTCATGTACGATTTTAGGAACAATTAATTGTTGACCACTAGGTAATGTAACGGTTTCACTTGAAAGTTGTTGTAAAGGAATTTTAAACACCTTCCTGCTGCGTATTTCCTAATAACAAGTTCATTTATAAGTAATTTTAAGTCCCATTTGTTTATAAAGCTAACCTGTACATGGTGTCTCGTCTTCTTAATCTTGTACTTAATTCCTAAACGTTTCAAATCTTGAATTGCAATGTTCTTAATTTCTTCTTTCTTATGGACATCGTTAATGAACATTTTTGAGTTTGATTATTTTGCGAATAATTACATCTCAAAAGAAAGATTTTTGAAAACAATTAAAAAAAATATGAAGAAATAAATGAAAGCGCATGCGCTCGTACTCTGGCTCGTAAACAATTTAATGTTTTGATTGGAGAAACAAGTTTGTATTTCAGCGGGAATTTGAAACTTCTAACCGTCAATAAGTTAACCTTAAAATATAATAACCGGATACCAAGTTCACACCCAAGTCTTATCTTATTATTTTTTTTCGTTGATTGATAATGCACGATTTAAAAAATCGTGAAATAAAAAAGATATGTATTGCTATAAAAACAACTTAAAAATCGGAAAACCTAATATTTTATTTGATATTATTAAGTACAATTAAATTTTTTTTAATTTTATACATTCTGGAAAAAATTCAAAGCTTTTTACAATGAAAAATATCGGAAAGTAGCTTTTACATATCCAATTTATTAAGCACTCACAGCTTTCACTATTCTAAATTATCTTATGATATTAAGCCTATTGATTGATATATATGGACAGAAGAATTTTGTAATACAATTCAAATTGGCTCTCCTCTTGTATGAAATGTTATTTTACTGCCTCAGTAGGAAATATTTCCACATTTTCGTAACATAGCTATTATTGAAATATAATACTCTTTTCAAACTTAATTTTGGAAATTTGATATGATTGATAGATGATCTAACGACATGGCAACATAACCATTTGAGGATGCAATTGTGCAATATTGTCAAGAAGCACTGAAGTATTTAAAAGAATGTTTTCCTACATCAAATTTTCTGATGTAAGAAAAGGAACAAGTAAATGCTGCATATCTTTTATTTTGAATGTCCTCTCAATTCAATTTTCAATTCATCTCATCTAAAAAGCTGTAATCATGAAATATTCTAATCAAATTAATGACTATAAGTAGGTTAAAGAATGCTAGTAAAAAGTGAGGACTTGGAAGACCAAGGCTTATATAAAACACATCCAGAAGAATGGCAATGTGCTACAAATCAATCCTCGGATTAAAGACTCTTTGATTATGAAGTAGGCTACCAAGCATACACTCTCCTTATGATTGTTTGTTTAACATAAATAATAAATGACAAGTAAAATCTAATTAACCTAAAATATGAAACAAATATTTTTCCATCATTTCAAAATATGTTCTCGAGATACATGAAAAAGCATAAATGGACTATTATATGCTTTCTGGCACTCTACGATAAAAATCTCAACTTATAACCCAACTTCCTAGTGCTCCAACCTCTTTTTACGAATCCTACACCAAGAAAAAGAAGTATCAGACAATACGCAATATTTAAAAATTACAATAGAATCATTAGGAGATAAAACAGCAATTATTCCTTCACAGATTTATCTATTCACCTCATAGAGAATAAAATATTAGATGTAAATTGTATTTGAATAATGTTATTTAAAACACTTATTTTAAAAGTCGCAACTCCATCCTTAGTAGCAAGATTTGATACTATATTCATTCATAAATTTAAATCGATGTGCGTTACTTCTTAATATGGTACTGTATAGATCCTCTAGATGTTACTGTAAAGATATTGCCAACCTAAAGATTTTTCAAAATTTTATTGTAATCTTTAGGAAAAAAATTTTATTAATGACATTTCGCATCACTGTACATTCAATGTTTTGCAACTTCAATATCACAAAGAAAAGTACATTACACCTGGATGTATATTCTATTGTATTACGTTATTTTCTATTTTTACTAATGTACAATTATGAATTGTCCAATTGCTGTCAAAATTGAACAATTCAATGCTTCATTTTTAACTTAATAAATTACATAACTTATAATACAATTTATTTCCATTGTTTCTTTTCATAATCCCATTTCGATGCGATACCGTTTACAGGATTCACATGAAGATCGATCATACGCCTCAATTGAGCACGTTGGTTTTCTTCTTTAAATGAATCTGGCAATGGATTGTAAACTGAAAGTTATAGAATTTAATTATATTTTATTTTAAAAAAGTAGGTTTGTTTTACCAAAAAGTTTCATTCCCATGTAGAGCCATAATCCCAAGGATGCAAAGAAAAGACCCAATCCTATTATGGATTTCCATTCACCTGTGGGAGCTTTGAATTCAGAGAATGTTTGTCTGAAAGAAGCTCTGTATAATTGTTTCTTTTCTTCTAAGGATAACTTATTCCAGTCACCCTTTTCTTTCTCACGAAGGGTCTGAAAATTTAAAAACTAAATTTAATCTTCCATCTATTTATATCGAATGCAATGAATATTGCAGAAAATTTTGTTGGCACACTTGTGTTCGAAGATCATTTTCACTCAACCAAGTGCAATTTTAATTGTACAAAAACTAGCTTAACCATTTTGATTGTATACACATGAAAATTTCCTAGAAAGTTAAAATAAAAACTGACTGATTTCATCTGTCATATTTTGAACTCATCACGAATGTGAAAGTCATCAATAAAATTCTCAGGTAAAATTAATCAACTTTTACTTTCAATTTAAAAATTTGCAAGTTTAGCTCGCTAGGGATTTTACAGATACATAAATTCAATTTGATTACAATGATTATCCCTAATTTTGTACTGCAATTTTCAGCAATGTGGCAATTCTAAATTGCACTCAATAACTGTAAATGACAGCGGCACACAGATCTGTTAATAAAACTTGCTACAATACAAATTGTTGACTATAGAGACACTAATTTATAGAGAATGGCAGGGAAACAACAAAATTTGAATAACCCATTACTTTTTATTCTTAACCGACGGAAAAAATTTAGTATGCGCACTAAAACTATACAAAGAAGAAGATTAATCTAACAAGAAGTATACCTTCACAAAACAAAATGAAATAAAAAATTAAAATTGCAGATGTTCTAACTATTTTGTTTTTTCTTTAAAACTTTAACAATGCAAATATAACCTCAAAATGATACTTAGGTAAGTGGTGAAAAAAAAATAGATACAGATTTCATGTCAATTACTTGATATTTGAAAGTTGCTTATAACAGGTTCACTGCTGATCATATTGATCAATGTAGAACGGCTTCCTTTGCCCGCACTGCACACACAGATCGCTGTGATGATTACTTTTTTTATTTGTATGCTATATTATTCTTCGACATCGTGCAGGACCTCAATAATAAACGTCGACAGCCAACCTGTTAATTTATGAAAATATTTGCACATCTGCATACATCTAAAGAAACATGACAGATTGAGTACTAATTAGAAACAAAATGCACTGAATTAGAATAAAGGAAAGCAGACATATGTAGTGCGCTTGGAGACTGATGCGGCAAAACTTCAAAAGCCGCTAAAGAGTTTTGACTCTGAGCTAAACATGTTGCTTGCATATCCCTACTGAAATCTTAGCACTAACCTAAAAATCAAGTTTTGTAACCCTTTCTCACAACCTCTCTTTTTAGCAGCACACAAACACATTATATTGTCCGCATTCCTCTATTCTTGTTCAGTGGCGAAACGTAATGTCTGTACTTATGAGATTTTTTTTAGATGAATATTTTAAAATCCAAATTATCACCATTTAAAACATCACTTGAGAAATTTCACGACCATTATTACGCATATTAAACTAATTTCTTTCTAAATTATTCACTTAATTTTTTAGGATGAATCAATTCACACAAATACTGTCCTCAATTTACAGGTTTTGGTCTCCAAAATTTATACGCATAAAAATCACACGTGCCTTGTACGAAAACCAAACTGTGATTATCCATCTATTTAAAAAAACCTTTAGTGGTTTTTGTATGGTGCCCCACATTGCACCATTCATAAGATTTTTTTTCTGTTTACCTGAATATCACTAGACGGTTCTTTCCACCTTAAAGCTGGCATAGGGTAATCTGCTCTATCAACGTAATTTTGTTGACCATTGTGACCATGGCCTACTACTTCACGATTTCCTATAAAAACTTTAACTGGATCTACATATTCGTGGTGAGCTCCTGCAGCACCAAATGGAACGGGACGAGCCCTGATTGATCTAGCACTTAAAGCTAGAAGCCGACCTGCCATGATCTGAAAATAAATCACAATTAAAACTAAAATTAGTCACAATAAAAACTTATTCCTGCTGTTAGTTATATAATAATAATTTGAATATGCCAATGTGTATTTGGTGGATTGATTACCTAATCATATTGCATTGGTTTGCAGAAAGTACATATTTTCTAGGAAATTTCTTAATACATTGGGTTAATGTTTTTGTTAATTGAAAAATATTAAACAAATAAAGCAGGATTTTAAACTGAATATTAATGAAATAATAGTAAACTTACTTACTTACACAAGTTCACAAGATGGCGAAGATTGGGAAGAGAATCAAGTGAATTGAGCAATTGAGCAAGGTGCTCAAATTTTCCGTTTATGCGCATGTTTAACCAATGCTAGAAAAGTTGCCTATCTTAAAATGTTATGCTAGGATGCCACTGTTGTCCTTGTCAGTATTTAGTTTTACATAATCGCAAATCTACAAAATATAATTTATTATAAAATGTAACTCACTATATAGACCTACAACTTTTCTTCTTCTTGCAATGTGGCCCAAAAAACCGAAAAGCTTGGACCTTATCTTTTCAATTTTATTGAATTATTTCTTAAATATAATCTTTTAATTTTAATCTACACCTTCCAGATCTATTTTATTTCAAAGAATCACAAAAATCTGATTGCTCTAACTCGGTCAATACTCTACAAGATAACTCTTCATCCTTACCATAGACAATCCTTACATCAATGGGTGTACCATTAAAACGCCCATAGGAAACATAAACCATTTCAAAGTCATTTCTTAGGTTTGTTTTTTCTCACGTTCAACAGTTTTTGGACTTTCAACGCAATTGACTTTAAATTTTCTAATGTTAGGCACATATGGTAAATAGCTACTTTTTAGAAGAGCAAAAAGAAGTTCTTTCTAAATTAGTTAATTAATTTTCATTTGCAATTATTTCCCACCTTTCCAATATTAGAAAAAGTTGGATACGATTTGCGTCAAAGAAAAAGAAAACAAAAGACGACGAATTAAAAAAATGCGGTTTTTCATTTCAATTTAAAAGTGGTGGTTCTTAGACAGACAACGCATTCAACAGTTTCTCGAAAAAGTGGAAAATAATCGTAACGAAAAATTATTTAACTAACTTTAAAACTCGTTTCTTTTTATTTATTCCAACAGCTGAAAAGACCTACAGAGTCACAAATTTTATTTATTTTTTTTTTGTTCTTGACATAAGACATATGTATTTTGTATGTTTTTGGTATGATAAAACGAAATTCGATGTTGGTTTTGCTAAATTTTGTCATCTAGGACCGTAAATCTAAAAAGAACTTCAAAATTGTTACTGTTGGGATTATCGTTTTGAGATGTACAATCTTCTTTGTGTGTCTATCTAATTATGCTACCAACTATATCTCCACAGTCCTTAAATTAAATAATTTCAGAAAAGAATTATTGTTATTATTTTATTTCGCCACTAAATTAATGTTTTTAATAAATTCCATATTTAGAAACAACTATTTTTATATTAAACTTTTTTTTTTTCATTTAATGCCGATTTTTTTATGGTTGCCCAGGTTATACATCGTATCAATAATTTAATAATCAAGAACTCTTATAATATGACGTTATTAATCAAATGGATATCAATTGAATATTTCATTTTTAGTAATGATGAGTTACCTGTAATGGAAGTATGGTAGTTTAATAATTTACGCTGATTAAATATAAAACAATGTATTTGTCCACATGATTTCCCGCTGGCTGTAAACAATAACCAATAGAAACCTTCCACGCAAAGTGTTTCGCCCGTATATTCCCAGATAGCGCCACGGATCCGTTGACATTTTTCGTTTGACACATCAAAAACATATGAGTAACAATAGTACAAAACAGTGGGTTCGTATAAAACGCAGTAAATATGCAATAATTTCAATGATGTGCCCGTAATATTTTTAAAACCGCGAACGACAAAATGAGATCGTTAGGAATATCCGTTATAAGCTTGGCTTTAACCACCGTGGTTATAGCCAATGCTTATTACCAGAAGAAACAATTCTATCCCTCTGTTGTATATATTACAAAATCTAATCCTAGTATGGCTGTAAGTAATCATGCATTTTAATGAATAGATAATATTTTAACTTCGCTATTATTCTATTCGCAGGTTATTTATATTCAAGCTTTTATATGTGTTTTTCTGACTGGCAAATTAATGCGTAAGGTATTTTTCGGAGAATTAAGAACGTCAGAATTCGAGGTGAGATGTTTCTTTACAATTGTTCATAATATATTAACACATTTTTTAAATCTCATTCACAGCATCTTATGGAACGTTCTTGGTATGCTATAACGGAAACATGTTTAGCATTTACTGTATTCCGAGACGATTTCAATCCTAAATTTGTAGCACTTTTCACTCTGCTCCTATTTCTGAAATCATTTCACTGGTTAGCTGAGGATCGTGTAGATTTTGTAAGTATTTATTACAATTTATATTAAATATGTTATTTAGATTAGATTCCTAAAATTTTTTTTTAATTCAAGGTTTTAAAAAAATTTCACTTGCTGTATAATTATAAAGAGGAATATATTTTGCTTTGTGATGAAATA
Organism: Coproporus ventriculus; assembly: GCA_027574865.2. Taxonomy (NCBI): domain Eukaryota; kingdom Metazoa; phylum Arthropoda; class Insecta; order Coleoptera; family Staphylinidae; genus Coproporus; species Coproporus ventriculus. The sequence goes on along the minus strand of JAODAH020035295.1, from coordinate 67,306 downwards.
TTTCAACATATCTTTAAAATTTTCCTTACAACAAACATTTCATATATAATGACATAATCGGTGAAGCACACAGAAAGTCTTGTAGATCCACCCACAGTTTAGTGTTAACATTTTTTTTCTGGATGCACTTCAGCCTATATAGTCTTATTGTGTAGCCCCTTATACTTGTACTCACACAGTTAACTTTGATATAATATCGTACAACAAGAGATGCACGTCCTTCAAAGGTTGCATTCTAAAATCTGAGACAATATCTATGAACTTGAAGAGAAAGTTCTTTGACTTCATCTAATATTATAAAATATCTAATAATGTTATTGTTTCAGATGGAGCGAAGTCCAGTTATAAGTTACTTATTCCATATACGCGTTCTAGGATTACTGGTAGTGCTGGGGTTGCTTGATTTATATTTTGTTAATCATGCTTATCAATCAACAGTTTCAAAGGGCGCTTCTGTGCAATTAGTTTTTGGGTTTGAATATGCAATATTAATCACGATGGTAATAAACATCACGATCAAGTACACACTGTACTCAGTGGATTTAAATAGCGAAACTCCTTGGGATAATAAAGCTGTATTTTTATTATATACAGAATTAGTGATGGGATTTGTTAAAGTCATATTGTATCTAGCTTTTGTGGTAATAATGGTTCGCATTTATACTTTACCATTATTTGCACTGCGTCCCATGTATTACACAATACGTAACTTTAAGAAAGCGTTCAATGATGTAATACTTTCTAGAAGAGCAATTCACAACATGAATACACTTTATCCAGATGCGACATTAGAAGAATTACAAGCTGGTGATAATGTTTGCATAATCTGTAGAGAAGAAATGACAACAGCTTCAAAGAAATTGCCATGTAATCACATTTTCCATGCTTCTTGCTTAAGATCTTGGTTCCAAAGACAACAAACTTGTCCAACCTGCCGATTAAATATTCTTCGTACTCCGACTCAGGCAAATCCAGAACCTAGGCAGGACCAGGCAAGACCAAGAGCACCTCCACCAAATATGCCAAATCAATTTAATTTCCAAATGCCAAATCCTTTTATGATGTTAAATAATAATGCACGGAATGTGCCACCTCAGCAACCCCAAGCACAACAACAAAGACCTGGTGGAAATGCACCTGGTCAACAAGTCCCTGGAGCGCCTCCTACACTAGATGGTGCACCTCAAGGTTTACCACCATTCTACCCATTCCCTCCCATGCCATTTATGACTCCTCCACCCATGCCTCCTGTAAATTTATCAGATTTATCAATGGAACAGCTTCGCAGAATGGAAGGCAACGAACGAGACAATGTTGAAGCTAGGATAAATTGGTTAAGAAATATTCAGGTAATACTTTTTTTACTAATGTAAATGTGTTTTTATAGACTCTAGTGGAAAGATTACAATTATTACCTTAAATATCAGAGTCAGTTTATAATTTACTCAATCATTAAAGTTTTTTTGCTGAGCCTTTCAAAATCACTCGTTATTACTTATAATCTTTCGATTATTTACCAGATATTAACTTACAGCTTAAAGATTTCCACACTTTTTAGAATAAATATAACCATGATAAGCACAAAAAACTTACTTTTTCTATTTTGGTTATCAAAAATAAATAATTTTGTTTTATTATTTCAGCTCATGCTTGGTGCGTCTGTAATAATGTTGCAACAATACAATGCTGCAGCAGCTATATCAATGTCTATGCCAACAAATGTGAACTCAACTACCAATGTTGAGAATGCAGGCACAAATTCCCAAAGTTCAAGTGATAATGTAGAACCAACTCCCTCTACTAATACTACACTTCCGACTGAAACTCCTCCAAACTCCATAAATGAAGAACCAATCCCAGGCCCGTCATCATCAGCAAGTACAAGTTCTGCAGCTAGTTCCCAAAGCGATAACACAGGAGAAGAAATAAGAAGGCGTCGATTGCAGAAATTTGGACATGTTGAACAATAATCATGTTTCCTGTTTTAAATTTCATTCCCAATATTACAATGTTTTATTTACTATTATTATATAGTATACATTGATATTTGTACAAAACAAATAAAACAAGTTATATGTTGCACTATTCTAATTACTGTAAAGTGCATTATGGAAATTGTTTTTGTCTCTTTTGTTCATGTAAAACAACTTAAAATAAAAATTACATAATTTAAATATACATTAAATGACTAGAATTTTTTAAATAAATTCAATTTATTTATGATCAGGGCAAACACCTAAACTTTCTTCCTTTTTTACTTTCCGCACACAACTGTGTAAGGAAAATATGTACTGTAATCGTGATAAAAGTCCATATAGAGATTATGATTGATTTTAACATTTTAAGATTCCCTGAACACGTTTTGGATATTTTCGTGATGATTTCTGTGTACGTGTGTGTGTGTATTTATATATGTATGTACTTGCAGCGGTTATGTGAACACAATAGTGTCTAAATGCTTCTTGCAACCGTGTTCAAATTTGGTACACAATTTATATATACATTCTTTAAATGATATCTAATTAAAAATCAACTAATATACATTATGACCAAACAAATATTTTACCATTTCATTAATAGAAAGTGTGCGAAAAGTCGAGTGGATCTCACTCCAGACTTTTAGATTTTGTAAAAAGATTTGGTTAACCCTTGGGCAGCCATTATTGCTTTAGTTTGTATAATTCAGCGGTTTTGACCGAGATTTTTTTCTATTTTTGCTATTTCCATACGCGTACTTTTCACATTTAATGAGCGTGGAAAATTTTACGTATTTTGTAATACTCGATTTCGAAGCTGTAACATATCAAAATTTATGCGGGATAGGTTAATTCTGTTACAAAATTTTCCGTAGAATCCGATTCCGCCCAAATTAGTTCGATTATATGACTCCAAATGTGAAAAACGACGGCAAACCTCGCTTTCTTATGTTTCATCACACAAATTTTTGTGTTGTATCTTTGCTATCTTTAAGCATTTGAAAGCTTCAAATTAAACCTATATGACCAGAATTGAATTTTTATATTGTTCTAAACAATTTTCTTTTATTTTTCGACATTAATAGCGCGAAGAAATTGAAGAATTTCAATGTTATTTTTTCATTGATACTTCGACTACTACTTATATAAAAAAGGCCTATTTCGGCTCAAAAATGGGTAATAAAAAGCTCTATTAAAACCTCTAATTTGGTTTTGATAGCGATTTTGTCAAATAAAAAATAATAAATCAATTTTAATAAGGTCAAGAATTTTCAAAAAGCTAAATTTTTTTATATAAATAAAAATCTAGTAATATTATTTCAATCGATGAGAGACATTAAAAACTTAAAAATATATGAATCCAGGGAAATGTTGTGGTGGTCAGGACAATGAAACAAACAAATTTCAAACTACGCCGACGTTTCGCTTCAGAATTGAAGCTTCTTCAGGGTAAAATTGAAAATTATAAATAAATACAAGAATTAGTTTTTTTTAGTTTACTAAGCGTTTCATTGTCCTGACCACCACAACATTTCCCCGGATTGATTATTTTCGAGTACATAATCATTTTAAATTAAAAATATATTTTGATTTTTGTTGATAAACCGATAAACCAATTATTTCAGCCACAATCGCAAGTTTGCTTGTTTTTTACATTCTTTTTTATTGATTTCTTTTTTAAGGCTATGGTACCTTAATACGTCTCTGCTTATAAAACATGTTCAGTAACATGTTGTTTATTATTATGAGGTTACTTTACCTGACGCTACAAATATGGCGGACATAGCGTAAGATGTCAGTGAATTAAAAAGTGAAACTTATTAAAAATCCGTTTTAGTTTCGATAATTCAAACCCATCCATTGGAAAGGTACGAAAATTATATTAATTTTGCGATACTTAAACACATTTACATTATAATTTTAAACGTAATTTTCTGTATGGTTCATTTTACCGGTAAAATACTAAAAGTTCTCTCTTTAGAATTTCGAGATGTTTCTCTATAATCTGACCCTACAACGGGCTACAGCAATAACCCACGCAATTCACGGGAATTTTTCTGGTACTAAAACCCAAGAAATTGTTATTTCCCATGGAAAGAGCTTGGAACTCCTACGACCTGATACAAACACTGGCAAAGTGCATACATTGCTAGCTGTTGAAGTTTTTGGGATAGTTCGTGCTCTTATGGCATTTCGTTTAACTGGAGGAACTAAAGATTATATAATTGTGAGTTCAGATGCCGGAAGAATTGCTATTTTGGAATATATGCCAGCAAAAAATATTTTTGTAAAAGTTCATCTCGAGACTTTTGGAAAATCAGGATGCAGGCGCATAGTACCTGGGCAATATCTAGCTTTGGATCCAAAAGGCCGAGCAGTAATGATAGGTGCTGTTGAAAAACAAAAATTAGTGTTAATTTTAAATCGAAATTCAGAAGCCAAATTAACAATATCGTCCCCATTGGAGGCTCATAAAAGTAATACACTTGTCTATCACATGGTAGGCATTGACGTTGATTACAATAATCCCATCTTTGCATGCTTGGAAATTGATTATGAAGAAGCAGATTCAGATCCTACAGGAGAAGCAGCACAAAAAACGCAACAAACTCTTACATTTTATGAATTAGATTTGGGAGTTAACCATGTGGTAAGAAAATATTCTGAACCCTTGGAAGAACATGCCAATTTCTTAGTTTCTGTGCCGGGAGGAAAAGATGGTCCATCAGGTGTTTTAATTTGTTCGGAAAATTATTTGACTTATAAAAATTTGGGTGATCAGCCAGATATTCGATGCCCTATTCCTAGGAGAAGGAATGATTTGGACGACCCTGAAAGGGGAATGATTTTTGTTTGTTCTGCAACTCATAAAACAAAGTTAATGTTCTTCTTTCTTGCACAAACGGAACAAGGAGATATTTTTAAGATCACCCTTGAAACTGATGACGATGATATGGTTACTGAAATTAAATTGAAATATTTTGATACGGTTCCTGTTGCTACATCAATGTGCGTCATGAAAACTGGTTTTCTGTTTGTTGCTTGCGAGTTTGGAAATCAGTAAGTACATATATTTATAATATTTTTCATTATCAGAACTCATTTTGCATTTACGCTCGAAAGTGTGTCAGCACTTCATTGACTCTTGTTGCATACCACCGATTCATATTTTATAATAAAATGCGCTACGTAGCTTCTTTCAGATCAATACTATATTAGTGACTTTGAAATTTTACAAAAATTATTGCAAAATTCAGTTTATTTTAATTTGATACGTCACCTTAATTTAGAATCATATTGTTTCTAGTTATTTATATCAAATCACACATTTGGGAGATGATGATGATGAATTGGAATTCAGTTCTGCGATGCCGCTAGAAGAAGGTGACACTTTCTTCTTTGCACCACGTCCTCTTCGTAATCTAGTCTTAGTCGATGAAATGGAATCTTTATCTCCAATTCTCTCCTGTAAAGTAGCTGATTTAGCTTGTGAAGACACACCACAATTGTATATGTTATGCGGTAGAGGACCCCGCAGTTCAATTCGTGTTTTGAGGCACGGTCTGGAGGTTTCTGAAATGGCCGTGTCAGAATTACCTGGTAATCCAAACGCTGTATGGACTGTCAAAAGGAAAAGTGATGGTAAGCATTTTATTAGTTAAATTGTATTTAAATTCTTGAATCAAATAGAAATTAAGTAAGCCTGGTTGTTGACAATTTATCAACACCAGTTGCTTTTTCTCATTTCAGAGGCCAGAAGCTGCTCACTTCAGTTCCTTAGATGAAGGTATGCGCCTTTGTGCTTTTATAAGAAATTCTACAAGTAAAATAAAATATGATGACTTTTATATCCGTGTTTCAACTGAACTTACAATTGATTATAATCCAATTTAACTGATAAATTCCCATAAATTATGAATTTTTTGAATTTTCTAGATCAAGATATTTGTAATTTGATTTGTTTGTTACAGATAAATACGATGCTTATATTATTGTATCTTTCGGTAATGCAACTTTAGTATTGTCAATTGGAGAAACAGTTGAAGAAGTTACAGATAGCAATTTCTTGGGAACAGCCCCTACTCTTTGTTGTGCTGCTTTAAGTGATGATGCTTTAGTTCAGGTATTTAGTTTTAAAATTTTTAGGATGCAATTGAGTTAGTCATTATTTCCACCTCTGATACTTGTAAATTATTTTTATTTAGTTTTTCTTAAAGGATGGGATACATTTTCGATTTTTATTTATATGCTTAATTAAGGTGTGAAACCTGCATTATAGATTATTTTTTTGCAAGAGTTATCAATGTTAAATTTAAGTAATTTATTAAAACAAATTATTCACAGAATTGTTCTCTAAAATAATTTTTTAAATCTTGAAAAATGTATAAGTTTGAAATTATAACTATAATGTTTTTTTTATGCAGGTATATCCTGATGGTATGAGGCATATATCGGCTGATAAGCGAGTCCATGAATGGAAAACTCCTAACAAAAAGACAATTGTAAAATGTGCTGTAAATCAAAGACAATTAGTTGTAGCCTTGGCTGGTGGAGAATTAATTTGCTTTGAAAAGGATAGAGTAAGAATAACAATCATGTAAATAATTCTTTATTGAGTTTGGCTTTTTACTTTTAATTAGACAGGCGAACTTCATGAATATAAAGAACGCAAACGTATGGAATCTGATGTAGTTTGTATGACGTTGGCAAGTGTCCAACCTGGTGAACAAAGGTCTTGGTTCTTGGCAGTTGGTTTAGCTGATAATACAGTTCGAATAATTTCACTAGATCCAAATGATTGCTTAGCTGAAAGATCCATGCAAGCTTTACCTGTTTGTCCGGAAAGTTTATGCATAGTAGAAATGGGTTGTACAGAACGAGACCCTGAGGATGCTGTAGCAGCAAGCACAACCAGCTCCCTCTACCTTAATATTGGATTAACTAATGGTGGTTTGCTGAGAACCGTACTGGATCCTCTATCTGGTGAATTGACTGATACCCGTACTCGTTACCTGGGTTCAAGACCTGTTAAATTATTTAGAATAAGAATGCAAGATTCTGAAGCTGTCCTCGCTATGAGCAGTAGATCTTGGTTGAGCTATTATTATCAGAGCAGATTTTATCTGATTCCATTGTCTTATCAAAGTTTAGAATATGCTTCCGGCTTCAGTTCGGAACAGTGTCCAGAAGGTAATTTATTAATTTGTATTATTTTATATCTGAAATTTTCTAGATTCAATCAATGCAATTAAATTAATGTAAAAATTTCTGTCTTTTAGGTATTGTAGCAATTTCAACCAACACATTAAGGATTTTGGCCCTTGAGAAATTGGGTGCTGTATTCAATCAAATTTCATTCCCTTTGGAATATACTCCAAGAAATTTTGTAATTCATCCTGAAACTTCCAATTTAATTATTCTTGAGACTGAACACAATGCTTATACAGATGATACTAAAAAACAACGGCGCTTACAAATGTCTGAAGAAATGCGAGATGCAGCAGGCGAAGAAGAGCAGGAATTAGCCAAACAAATGGCGGATGCTTTCTTAAATGAAGATTTGCCGGAAAATATATTTTCTGCACCCAAAGCAGGACATGGAATGTGGGCTTCAACATTAAGAATTCAAGATCCTGTACAGGTACATAATTTTTAAAAAAATATTGTGAAATTTGACATCGCCAGTTTCCAAAGCACATTTGTAAACTTCACTAATTGCCTTTTGGTTTTTTTGGGTTTTGTGGGTGCTTCTGTACTACAATAGGCATTGAATATCCCCATCCTAAAGTGAAATATTTTGTCACAATAGCGGAAGCATCACAAATTAACAGGCCTGTATTGCAATATACAAAAATAGGTCAATACCATCCTAAAATGGTTCCCCAAATGCTTTCTTGAATTTACAGGGGTTCCTATCATTTGCGGTCAGATGCAGTAAAAGTGATAAAATAACATTTGATCATATTTTTGCACTTTCTTTGTTTTATACAAGTTGTTTGACAATAACATCTTTTTTATATTGTGGGTAATTGCTTTTCTTAGGTTTTCTGAGTATAAGAGAGCTTACATGCAATTATCCTATAATAACATATGACCATAGTACCAAGTTTCTATTATTGTTTCTTGGATCTCCTACTCATATGACAAAGATCTAACCAACTTTTTTTCCAATATTGAGTATAGAGCACAGTTGTTGGCTTTAATACTTTCTCCATTTTTTAACAAATTCTTACTAGATAGTGATAACAAGTATATTTAGTTCTTTTCATTAAAATATTTTTATTTTGTAGGGTACAACATACAAATTAAATCGACTTATCCAAAATGAAGCTGCTATGTCATTAGCTCTAGTCAAATTCCACGGTCAACCTGATCATCAGTGGTTTTTGATTCTAGGAGTAGCTAGAGACCTTCAATTAAATCCACGCCAATGTTCAACTGGATTTTTAGATACTTATAAAGTTGATTCTACTTGTAGAGAATTGGAACTTGTGCATCGAACTCCAGTTGATGAAGTGCCTTATGCTCTCTGTTCATACAATGGCCGACTATTGGCTGGAGTAGGTCGAATGCTTCGTATGTACGACATGGGAAAGAAAAAACTATTGAGGAAATGTGAAAACAAAGTAAGTGTCTAAACATTATTTCATAATTGTTCATAAAAAGGAACTACAGAAAGTTATCATGAAATCATAAGATAATACTAGCTATATTTCAGCACATTCCTAATTTAATTGTGAACATACAAGCCATGGGAAAACGGATATATGTGGCTGATGTACAAGAATCTGTGTATATGATAAGGTACAAACGTGCTGAAAACCAACTGATCATATTTGCTGATGACACACATCCACGATTTGTAACATGTACAACCGTTCTGGACTATGATACCGTGGCAACTGCAGATAAATTTGGAAATATTGCTATTATCCGTTTGCCACCTAATATAAGTGATGATGTAGATGAAGATCCAACAGGAAATAAAGCTTTATGGGATCGAGGTGAGTTTCATATTACATAAAGTTCATTGATTTATATAAATACAAATAATTTTTTAGGATTGCTAAATGGTGCATCTCAGAAAGCAGATACTGTTGCTACTTTCCATGTCGGTGAGACTGTAACATCTTTGCAAAAAGCAACTTTAATCCCTGGAGGGTGGGAATCTTTAATTTATACTTCATTGTCTGGAACTGTAGGAGTGTTGGTTCCTTTCACATCACATGAGGATCACGATTTCTTCCAGCATCTAGAAATGCATATGAGAAGTGAGAATCCACCTTTATGTGGTAGAGATCATTTATCTTTCAGAAGTTACTATTATCCTGTTAAGGTAAGAATCATGAAAAATATTGTAATATGATAATTTAAATGCAGTAAAAAATGGAAATAATCAAATGTTGAGATAAGTATCTTGACTCAACATTTGGTGTATTTTTATTGTAATGTCGGAACATCTCCTAATATTACTGAATAACATTTTTAATGATGATATTTATTTTACATGCTAGACTTAGATAACCAATGATAAAAACTTATATCTGATATAAATATATTCATTTTTATGTTTTGTGTCCTCGAAGACTGTAAATTTAACTAATGTAATTATTTTTTCCCAGAATGTGATAGACGGAGATTTGTGTGAGCAGTATAATTCATTAGAACCTGCAAAGCAGAAAACTATAGCAACTGATCTTGAGAGAACTCCGGCAGAAGTTTCTAAGAAGTTAGAAGATATTAGAACAAGATATGCATTTTAGGTTAACATTAGTTGTACTTTTTCTAATAAATATTTATTAAGGCTATTTAAAAGTTTGATTCTTCAATTTTTTTATTAAATTTCTATTTTGCTGTATGCAATTTGTTAGCCAATGATCTTGCATGTGTTATCCATCCATTAATAACAGTGGCATCTATAAAAATTTGCTGGGATGTTAAAACAAAGATTTCTTTATAAAACTTTCAAAACTTATTCCATTCATTTCTATTATGTCAGGTCTGGCCTGTATATTAGCAAGGCCCATTATAAATTAAATCTGCCCCATAAACAAAACAATCTATCCCGAAAAAAGTCGATCAGCTTTATTTTCTCGTCATGCTTAGCACGGGGCACTATTTCATCGTTAACGCGAGACCCTTAAGCGCGGGGCCATATGCTCATATATTCCACACCCCTCGAGTCGGCTCAGAATAATGTCAACAACAAAGCCAGGGCTTATTTGAATTTCCTGCCATTTTCGACGAATGAGAAACATAACATTGTAGCCCATATCCCAGCTGATTGCTTATGCTGTCAGACATCGGCTATATAGAATAATGCCGATACGCGGCACCATTTACTATTAGGACAATGTTCGTATAAAAAAAATTGTGTTTTTTTTATATGCATTGACAATACTACTACAATACATGTTTATATGGTAGGATGGTCAAATTTAAAAAATATATATACACATAGATAACTAGTATATACATTTCTTATATCCGCGCTAGGTGGGTTGCGGCAATTTAAGAGTTGAAGTGCGCATGTGCGTGCGAGTACTCGTGTTAGTTCATTATATATTGTTATATATTTCCCCACGTGGTTTTGTGTTGATCATTTAAGGTTATATTGTTACCTATAAAAATGCTTTCACTAGATGAAGATGTAAGTATTTATTATAAATAATATATGCAACATTAAATACTATTTAATTTTTACTTTCTAGAATATATACTCGGATTCTGATTCAGAATCCGAAGGTCCAACATTGAAACGTAAATCAAAAACTTCTAACAACAAGAATAAAAAACGAATGAAGACAAGTGATGATGATGTCCTTCCTTCGTTAACTAAATCAAAAAAAGTAAAAAACGATTTGTACAAACAACCGACCGTAGAAGAATTAAATCAACTCCGTGAAACGGAGAACTTATTCAATTCAAATATCTTTCGAATGCAAATTGATGAATTATTATCAGAAATAAATATTAAGCCAAAACATGAGAAGAAATTTCAGAACTGGTTCTCAACATTTAAAGATTGCATGAATAATATTAAAGAATTTGCCGATTTAACAAATCAAAGCGGTAAAAAATTTCAAAATGTCATTTCGAAACGCTTAAGAAACCCTTTATTCAAACAACCAATCGATGCAAGTATGAAATTTTTAAAGCCTCATGAGATATTTCAATTTGATAAATTTACAAGGATATCTGAACGAAATAAAAAATTATCTGCTAATATATGCGTGACGATACCAAAATCTTGTTTTTACGCGAAAGACTACCTTAACAATAAATACTTTGCAAAAAAGTATCAATATATGTATTATTTAACAATACAAATTAAATCGTTTGACTGTGTTAAAAAAATTGAATTCGTCGATTATTTAGGAAATAATTGGATGCCGATATTAGTAATCACCCCCGATTATTCAGAAAAAATTTTTATTAATTTATTTGTAATTCCCGAAGTGGGTACATTTAAATTAAATCGCTGTTTGCCTGATCGAAATAATATTAAACAAAATTTGTTTCAAAAGGGCCATTTTCTTGACTTGGAGGTTAAGAAATTTGGAGAAATTGGAACACATCTGTACAATTCTGTGTTATTACATGATTTAACATTGCAAAGCAATGAGGAATTTTTTAAGAACACATTAAATGATCTGGAAAATGTAAAAGATGGAATTAAATTATTGATTGTTTGGTTAAGACAAAGAAATTTAAATATTACTTACGATGGATTTACAAATGATTTATTATTAAATCTAATTGCACACTTAATTACCAACAGGAAATTAAATAAGCATATGAGTTCTTATCAAGTGGTAAGAATATTTTGGGCTTTTTTAAGCTGTTTGCAGGAAAATTTTATTTCTGTGTGCCAAGATGTACAAACGGAAAAATTGGATATCTTTACGAAGCATTTTGAATTTACATTATTGGACGCATCTGGATTTTACAATGTTGCTGCTTTTATGCACATTGATATTTTCACAAAAGCAAAATATGAAGCATCAATTGCCATGAAAAGTTTGGATAAAAATTTATTTAATACATTTTCTTCATTGTTTATTACACAAATGCAAGATGCTGTACAATATGATGCAATATTAAAGTGAGTATAGATTTTGCAAATGAAAGCATTTAGAGTATTAAAAAGAACAGATTTTAAGTATTGGGTGTGAATCAAACATCCCCTTAGCCGAATGCTGCTAATCAATGTAAATTTTGAAAGAATTTTAAAAAAAATATTTATTTTAATGAAACATAACATTCAATAAAATTTTTTTAGGATACATAATGATAACAATTTGAACAAAATTTATAAAAATTGCACTCCAGAATATAAATTTAAATATTATGGTTTCGATAACTTACTACTTCAAAATTACATTTTGAATTATTTAAAAAAAGGCTTGACTAATCGAATAAAGCAAATTGTACCAATATACGACAAAGATAATATAAAATATGGAATTATTTTTGATGCAGAATATTGTGGTAATGTAGTTGAGAAAGGTCCAGAACAATATGAAGCTGCTGAGTTTAAAGAATTTTGGGAGCATTTATGTGAACTACGAAGGTAGGTTAATTATTATTACATTTATTTAATTATATTTAAAAACATCTTATCATCAATTTTTTTAATGTTTTTTTATTTCAATTCCAAGAATTGTGATTATGTATAATACGACTTTAAATTTTAAATTCTCTTCTGTGTTATACAAATGTTGCCAACTGTATGAACGGTACATGTTTTTTTTTCTGTTATTTCAGATTTCAAGATTCATCTATTCGTGAAGCTGTTTTCTTTGAAGATGCAAATTCTGCACAGGAAAAACGGCTAATATTTAGGCGCATATTAAAATTTGTTCTTGGCAATAAGTTGCAATTAAAATATACATTGAACGGTGATGAAATGGAATCTTTATTAAAAGTTCCAAGCCAAGTGAAAGCTGGTTCAAATGAAGAACAAACTTTAACAATAAAAACAGTTTTTTTCAATTTAAGTACACTTTTAAGGGAACTGAAATTACCATTACCTATTATAACAGTTCAAGGTATTTCAAACATATTTAGGTAAGTTTATATATAAAATGAGATTTAAACCGTCCATCCAATCTATTTTAAAAGATCTTTCCCAAATTTGTTATTCTACAGGATTATTTCATATTAAGCGCATCTGTGGATGCTTTTGATTACAATGAGAGTTTGTTTTTATTTTTAGTTATACAGAAGTATATCCAGAAATAGCATTAAATAATAACAAATTTAAAAGAGAACATGAAATAAATGGAGTTTATTTATTTCTTGATAGTAATGAAATGGAAAAATTACCAATTTTAATAAAACCTATCAAATGTATGATGCAATTCGGTAAGAAAATATTAAATCAATATTACTTACAGATAACAAAAAAAAAAAAAGAATTTTTATTTAAACCAAGCCATTTTTTTGCAATTATTTCTCCAATTTTTGGAATTGTTTTGAAAATTTCATACGATTTTGCTCATTAAGACATTTTCAAACAGCTTAAGGTCCCTTTACACTGACCATATCACATATACAGAATAATATTTACAATATTTTATAATGATTCTTTATATTACAATAATTATTTGTTGTAGCACCACATTCAAAATGGCCAAAAGAACTTAAACATCTTCGTGCCATGAAACAATTATTCTTGTTTGAAATGTGTAGAGTTTTAAGAAAAGAACATGATATTCATTCTTTAGTTAGAGAAGGTTGTATCGATATTTATTATGAAGGTTTTGCATTTCAAATTTATTTATATCATCCAAATGAAATAAGTTTATTGAAAGAAAATGTAACCAGTGATGGAGTAACGTATTACAAAGACAATGAGGAATCTTTAAAACTCGAAACTGAACTCAATATTTTACCAAAAATTGTTGGAGCACTTAATGGGTTCGTATCAAAATCATTGAATACTTAAAAAAAATATAACTCTTGAATTATTTTTAGGCTGCATCAAAGCAATCGCTCATTTGGACCCAGTACGTGTTTAATCAAGCGATTTATAAGGTGGCAATTATTAAATGAAGCCCACATATCAGATGTTGTTATTAACTTATTAAATGCACATCTTTATGTAAATGTACCACCATTTAATGACGCAACTTTACCCCAAGTTGCATTTCTAAGATTTTTAAAATTCTTTTCAGAAAGTGATTTTAATGCGTTTCCAGTTTTGGTTAATTTTAACGATGAGATGACAAGTAATTATGTTATTTTAAAATAATTTTAATAGGTAATTTATCAATTATTTTAGATGAAGAAATAAGCGAAATTGAAACAAAGTTTCTACAAAATCGGCAATGTTACAATCCTTTACATATAATAACCCCATACGATAATGGTCTTTCACTTTTTACAAAAACAAACCCTTCCATTCATGTTTTAAGAAGAATAAAAGTATTATCTCAACAAGCATTTGATTTAATTACTAAAAATATTAATTCGATGAGTACAATTAACTTTAAGGTAAGAAATTAATATTTGCTCATAATTTTTTTTTCTTTTATTTTGTATGTCATATTTGTCCTTTGATTTTAGCCTTTATTTATACCAAATTATGGAGGTTTTAATTTAACAATACAACTAAAAGAAGATGTAATTCCAAAGAGAACTTATCAGGTTGATGGTGATAATTTTATAACACAGGAAAATGTAAAGCTGCCAATTATTGATTTTGATCCTGTTGAATTTTATTTAAATGAGTTACAGGTGCGTACGTTTATTTATTTTTTACTAATGATTAATTGTGTTAAGAGAAGCTGTGATTCAAGTCTGTTCCATAAATCTAGTTAGTGCTGAAATATTTATTTTTACTTTCTGTGCATTATTGTGTAAGAAAAGTATAATAATCGTGATAAAGATCAACCTTGAGATTTTGGCATTTTGAGGTTATCTGAACATGTTTTGATATTTTCACCATGATGTCTGTGGTTAGGTGTGTTCATATATGAACAATAAATTCTGTTCTATTCTGAATTATTTATAATTTGGTGCTATATATAATTATGGCAAAATCATTTTTTCTTTCTTACTCAAAAACGGTTGTACTTAATAAATTTTAAGTTTTAATTTTCAATTTTAGAATAATTATGGTAATTATGCATTATTCTTTCATAACCCATTTGCTGTGAATAAAATTGGGGTCTTATGGCAAGAAAATGTAATGAATGAAGTGGATTTTAAGGTAAATATCTATATATTTAAAATCTGTTAAATGTCACAACTTTTTTTTCAACAGGTATCCACAGTTAACGCTAAAAAAATCTCTAAAAGTAAACGACTTATTTTAAATACAGACGCTTTACTCGAAGATTTTTATATACTAGGAGACGGTCTAGTCAAGACTATACACAATAAAAATAAAATTGTATAAAAAATTTAACTGTATTATAATTACAATTCAATAGAAGTTTTTAATTTTGTAATAGTTAATTATTGCAACATCTATAAATACAATGGTAAACATTTTGTGTATCTAAAGAAAAGTGTGTGTAACGAGATAAATAGACACTTCATACATTCGCTCGGCTCCTGTTAATATTTTCTATCACTAATTTATCTGTCGTATACATTTGGCCAATTATTACCTGAAAAGAATATAAAATGTGATTAATATTTTTAAAATAAAATATTTAACAATAATGTACTTGTCTTTTGATTATTTCCAAGTTCCTATGTGCTTCTTCTAGTTTACTATTTATTTGATCACTATCTTTTAAGTCTTTATTGGCACGAAAACTATCTCTCACTTTTCTAACAGCATAATGTCTGTAACAACAAAAGTAATTTATTAATAATAATGGCTTTTGTAATAAGGAAAAAGAATAATATGTTAAATTTCAAGCGCATAATATAACAAATGTAACTTAATTTTTTCTATGTAATTATCACTGACGGTTATTGACTATTAATGAATGGAAAAACTTTCGAGAAGGTATTCCCAAACAATGTCTCAACTCGTACGTGGATGGTTCTGAATCAGACACAGGTACTGGCAAAAATATGAAAACAGGTTTTGCTCGGGCACTGGTCAATCTTTCATCAATTTTTCAAACTGAAATTTTCACAATTGCACTATGCGTGAAAATCAACATAGAGAAAACAAAATATATAAAATTGTTTCTTTTACAAAATATTTAAGAATTTCATTTAAATGACATAATTTAGAATTTTTATCAATGATTAAAGGAAAAGTGAAAATTTTACATATTATCATTAATTTAAAAAACTTATATAATTTAAAGTGTTCTAAAAAGTTCATGAAATTGATTTTTTTGTGCCTTTGTAGCAGTGACTTACCTAAAATTATATGAAGGAAATTTACTAGATTCTCTTAACAATGCTTTATACAACTGGAGAATTTCTCGATGTGATTTTGCCATTATGAGTTAAATATTCGATAGAAAATTCGCTTTAAAATTTTCAATGCATGTAAAAATGCACAAAAGAGAAATGTCAGAATGTAACAGGCGCCGAAACGAAAGTTCGCTATCTACGCGGTGCCAACTAGGAAATAGTTGAAAACATTTTAAAACAAGGTCATCTTTTCCATTTACTAACTATAGTTAAATAAGAAAAGCGTGCGGTTAGTCACAACCATAGGTAAAAAAAAAAGTATTTTCAGAATTTTCTCCTGCCCGCCTCTACAAAAATGAAGAGATACAACGCTGCAATGTACATTATTCATAACTAGAGCAAAAAAAAATCCACGTTACAAACTTTATTTGAACTGTTATATCATCTTCCTGATTATTGATAAAGTGTAACTGGTGAAGTTTCATTTATTAATAATTCGATTTTAACTTAGAAACAATACGATTTTGTAAAATAATTCTTATATTTGGCAACATCGTTAATTTTTATATTATGAAGTGCTTGTACTTCATAGCTAACTTCAGTCAGTCCAATATCTTAAAAAGAGAATTTTTTTCCGTTCTTCCTCTTTCATATTTCGTTCGTACAAGAAGTTACATGGCAGTACATGTTATTTTATTCCATCCCTTAAATTTAAAATTAATGTCTTCAAATTTAATTTGTACCTTGAAGTTTTATTACTACAAGGTTATTTGACCTGACGTTATATATATGGCGGACATGGCGAAAGATTTGCTTCAATCAAAAAATGGTACTAAATAAAAATCCATTTGAGTTTCGATAATTCAAACCCATCCGTTGGAAAGGTAAGAAAATTATAGTATTTTTATGATATTTAAACACGTATTCAATAAAATTATGAGTGTATTTTTTGGCATGATTCTTTTTTTACTGATAAAATGATTGTTTAAAAATTCCGAAATGTTTCTTTATAATTTGACCTTCCCAAGGGCCAAAGGAACAATCTATGTGATTCAATAGAATTTTTTAGTCGGTAAAATAAAAAATTGTTGTTGCTCATGAAAAGAGCTGAGAATTGCTTCCGCATGGTACAAAATCTGCAAGGTGTTACAGTTTTGAGGCTTGTTTATGCTTTTAGGGCATTTTGTTTAACTGCATTATCTTGAAATTGATGATTAGATTAAAATATTTGAAACTGAGTTCCTGTTTCCAATTAAATGAGTGTCACGAAGAATGATGTTCTGTTTGTTACTTGCGAGTTTGTGAATCCATAAATATACACACTTCACTAATTGATTGGATACAAGTCTCCATATTATATATTTTATAACATAACTAATTTAATATGCACCGGGTATCTCCTGTATCTACATACTACAGTACGTACAGGTCGAAAGTGTGCTAGATAAAATTAAAATACAGCTCATCGTTGAATCTTGGTACCATATCACAGATTCTGGTTTAGTATTTTACAATATAAGCAATAATAAAATGTGGTATGTGGTTTTTTCAAATCAATGCTATATTAGTCATTTTGAAATGTATCTAAAAATTATTTGAAGATTAATTTAAGATCATATTGTTTCTAGCTATATATACGAAATTACACGTTTAGAAGATGATACTAATGAAGATGAAATGGAATTCAGCTCTGGTATGTCGCTAGAAGAACCACACTCTCCTTGTGGTCTAATATGAAATGGAATCTATGCTTATAATTTCAAAGTTTCTTAAATGGTTGAATCGGAATTGCAGGACAAATCAAATGCTGTAAGTACTATCAAAAAGAAAAGTGATTGTAAGTGTTAAATTCATAGGTCGAACAGAAATCAAAGAAACTACTTGCTTTGATTTTTTAGATGAAGTTTTGCGCTTTTGTGCTTCTATATGGAATCCTACAAGTAAAAGAAAATGATGACTTTTATATCCGTGTTTCAACTGAATTTACAATTGATTATAACCCAATTTAACTGATAAATTCACATAAATTATAATTTTTTACTTTGAAAATCAAGATATTTGTAATGGTGTTTTGTTTGTTGTAGATAAGTACGGTGCTTATATTGTTGGATTGTTGAAGCCCCTACTTGTGCTGATTTAATAGATGATTCTTTAGTTCAGGTATGTTATTCAGGATACAATTTAATTAAAAGTGATCAAGAAGTTTTGGTATTGGCACATCAGTATTTTGATACAATTGTAGTCTTTGAAATAGTAGAGCTATTTAACAGGTTCATTGCTTAAGTATATTATTGAGTTCGAGCCTGGTACTGATGCATACTGTAGCATACGAATTAATAAGTAATCATTGCACACTGATCAGCGTAATTGATAGTGAACCTGTTAATAAAAAGAACATAAAGATTTATCCTCAATTATGAAAAATATATCTGTACCTGAGAGGTAAACTATCATAACTGACATTTGGAAAATTTTACAGGAGAGCACTTTTAATTGTAAATTTTTTGTTTGACTGATTTTAGTGACAGTTTGACAGTTGAGAATCTTTAATTGTATTTGTCTTTCTTTAACTGTGTAGATATGACAATTTACCCCTCAACAATGTAATTACATTAAAAATCCAAAAATCAAGAATTTGGTACCTCTGGGTATATGTTGATTTGATATTGATTAAAAAAAAAAAAACAGAAATGTTGCTAGTCTGTTTCAACATGCATAGATGTAACTCCTAGTTGTTTAAATATCTAAAACAATTAGGTTTAATACTATGCGAAATTATAATCATCTTGTCGCCTCTGATATGTTCTTCATGGTGTATTGGAGTGAAACAAGTTTGAAACAGTTTTCTTAGTAATCTAAAATTTTGTAAATTCAATAATCAATACAAGCGAAATTGTAAAAACTATTTTTTTTTTTAGGTATTGTGACAATTTCAACTAACACATTAACGATCTTGGGTCTGGAGTAATTATATTCATTATCAAATTTCATTCCTTTTGGTATATATTTCATGAAAATTTGTGATTCATCCAAAAAGATACTCCTTTAAACTCAAAGCAGAACATGGAATGCGGGTTTCAACACTTCAAGATCTTGTATAGGTAAATAATTTTATAAAATTATTATGAACTTTGAAACCAGTATATTTCCAAAATATATTTCTAAATAAGGTCACTTTTGAAACTTCAAATTCTATAACTGACAAATTTAACAAGGAAATAATTTTTTTAGTTTCATAAGTAAATACTTTAAAAGTTTTTGTATTTGCTTTTATTGTATTTTTGCAATTTCTTTATTTTACACAAATTGTAATTTCTTTTTTAAATTGTGGTGGATAATTGCTATTCTTGGGTTTTCTGAGTATAAGAAAGCTTACATGCAATTATCCCATAATAACATATGACCATAGTACCAAGTTTCTATTATTGTTTCTTGGATCTCCTAATCATATAACAACATTGAACATTGGATCAATGTTCTAAGCAAAATTAACAAATAATGATAACACGTATATTAAAATGTTGTGTTTATTTTGCAGGGTGTAAACATCCAAATTCAGTCAAATTTAAAATGGACCTTCCATGTTTTGATCTCTAGTTAAATTTCACATGGGAAAAAAACTGTTGAAAATGTGAAAACAAAGTAAGTTTCTAAACGTATTATTTTCTATTACAATTGTTCATAAATAAAGAACTACAAAAAGGGTCATTACATTGGCTAAAATAGAATCAATGAAATTCGTAAGAAAAAAATGATGCTTTTCCGACATAGCCAAATTCAACAGAAAGAATTACATACAAATGATTCTGCACAAATTTTATTTAACACCAATTTCATATTAAATAATTACAAACATAAGTTCAGATGTTAAAAGATGAGTTTTTACGCTACATATATTTCCCCAACACTGTGGCTTCTTCAGGTGTATACGAAACATATGTAGTGTAAAAACTCCTCTTTTAACATCTGAACTTATGTTTGTAATTATTTAATAGAAAGAATTATGGAAAATAACATTCGTACTCAAGAACATCAGCAGTTATGATTGACCATATAGATTTCAGGAAACTTAATTCTTTTTGATTTATAAAGAGTGACAATTACATCTTTAAATTTTTGTAGTCATAAGAAATAAACATGATGACAATTACACACGACATAACATTTATGTTGAAATTCCTGCAGTTCTGACTAATACATATTACACATGTTATTGTGAAAGTATAAAATTTGAAGCTAATAGAAGCATTATTTCAGCACATCCCTAGTTGTAATTGTAAATATACAATCCATGGGAAAACGGATATATGTAACTAGTTGATATTCAAAAATTTGAGCATCTGAAATTGCATATGAGAAGTGAAAATCCCACTTGTGACAGGGATCCTTTATCTCTCAGAAGCTTCTACTATCCCATTAAGGTAAAAATTGAGAATAATAAATAAAAAGTTCATAACATAACTTCAAGTTCCTAATGATGATATTTATTTTACATGCTAGACTTAAGATAAATAATGATAAAAAATTACGTCTGATATAAATATATCAATTCCTTTATTTTATGTTCTCCAAGATAGTAAATTAATTACCATAATTATTCTTCCCCAGAATGTGGTGGATTGTGATTTGTGTGAGCAGTATAATCATTAAAACCTGCAAGACAAAACGGATAGCATCTGATATTTAATGTGGCGCCGCAACCTCATGCACGCCTAATCCACCTGTGGCAGGCCGAGCGGAGACTTTACCTCACGTTGATTCATTCATTGGAATTATGGTCAGCCTGTGCGTGCCCTAATGTTTAAACTTTGCTGGTTGAAGGGAGCAAACAATCTTTTATTTACACTCCAGTGGAAAGAAATTGGATGATACAATTTTATGTTAATATTAGTTGTACTTTTTCTAATAATAAGTATTTATTAAGTCTACTTCAAAATTTGTTAACTCATTTTGTACTTTTCCTGCATATAATTTATTAGATAATCACCTTTTATTTCATTATATATGTATATCTTTCCAAATTTGTTTGGTATGTCAAATTGTTTCAAGAACCTCAAACATTCTGCATATCTATTTCAAGATCCCATTCCATTAATATCTATCCTTAAATCTTGTTTCATATACAACTTTTGCCTACATATTGGAACGTTCATACAAATTTTTCCATTTAAACTGAGGGGATTAATTTGTATACGAATGTAATTGAAATTAAAAATAATCTTCAATATTAATAATTCAAACATCCTCAACGCAGGTTTATGTACTGGAAGGGAGAATATAATGTTTTACTTATTTCAAAAATTAGATAAGAATCAGTTTTTCTTATTGCCTACTTTTGATCGCAATTAAAGAAATTAGTGTGGTGATTTGAGAAATATTGCCTGATCATCACAATAATTACTTTAATTAGATATAGATTATCTATGATTAGATAAGGATTTTTCGTACACTGATTCATATAAATACAAGAATTTTTTCCGAGCAGACGAATTTTACTTTTATTGTTTAGTTTCAAATTCAGGAAACTTTAAAATCTAATCCGATCATTCAGGATTGCCAATCACAAAGAAAATGCATTTCAAGGTCATATGTTGAATTCCATTTGGTTACAATATTTATAGTTTTTCAAAATCAATTTTTTGTAAATGCATCACATAGCACCAAGAGCACTCAAACCGAAATAGATATTCGTTTATTTTCGATTTTCAAAAGTTTTGCTTCAACCATCCACATAACCTCAAAATCTTATTTTAACAGCACATGTTCTTTGGACCGTTATCATGTCGGATGCCTGGCAAGAAATTCAGGCCATCAAGAGCAAACGGAATAGTTTACGTGAACGCTTACAAAAACGCAAGAAGGAAAGACAAGATATTCTTGGATTAGGAACCAGTCCAACCCCCAGCATATCATCCCCTGCGAATTCTTTTGAATCAGTTTCAAGTGTTGTTAGTGGAAAAGAAGAAAACAACAAACAAGATAATGAAGATCATGAAGATTTGATAAAGGTTGATCCTGACCTAGAACGAGAACTCCTTAAAAAATTGAACGAGGTTACTTTACAAATTCCGATCAATTCTAATGAACTTTTAAATTTATTACAAATTGATAATGTATCCCATAAATCTATATGCAATTTACTTCAAAAATTTGCCACTCAGAAATTAATTACAATAAGGGAAGGTACTAAAGATGGAAAAAATGTTCTTGACGTAGTATTTGTAGAACATACGAAATTAAATGCCCTCATTGAGGATGAAATTTTAGAACACAAATCAGAATTAAAGAGAAAACGAGATGATACTCCGGAAAAGAAAGTTATCGAGGAAGAGGACCATCGGAAGAGGGATAAAAAGGATACAGATATATTGGTAAATAACTTTATCATTAACTATTTTCGATCGATAATCTGGTGTACTGTAAAAATGTGAACTAAATAACGGAAAATATTTGTATGTATGATAAGATGTTTTTTTTAAACGATTTTTCTTTTTTTTTTTAGTCTCTGCTATCCATGCCATCAACTAAAGAAAAAGAAAGTAAAAAATTAGGAGAAGAAATTTTGGATTTGCTTAGTAAACCAACTGCCAAAGAGCGATCATTAGCAGAACGTTTTCGTTCACAGGGTGGAGCACAAGTGATGGAGTTTTGTCCTCATGGAACTAAAGCGGAGTGCCAGAGAAATGCTGGCACAACCCAATGTAAAAAATTACATTTCAAAAAGATCATACAAAAACATACTGATGAAGCTTTAGGCGATTGTTCATTTTTAAATACTTGTTTCCATATGGACACTTGTAAATATGTACATTATGAAGTTGACCGTTCAGGACAGTCGAGAGATTCATTACCTTTAATGCCTAATAAACCGGTTGTATGTGCTGAAAGTACAATGCTGTATCCTCCCCAATGGGTACAATGTGATTTACGATATTTGGATATGACAGTGCTCGGAAAATTCGCAGTAATCATGGCCGATCCACCATGGGATATTCACATGGAATTACCTTATGGTACTATGTCAGATGATGAAATGAGGCAACTTGGAATACCACAATTACAAGATGAAGGATTAATTTTTTTATGGGTAACGGGCCGTGCAATGGAATTAGGAAGAGAATGTTTAAAATTGTGGGGGTATGAACGAGTAGATGAAATAATTTGGGTTAAAACAAATCAACTTCAACGGATAATTCGCACTGGTCGCACGGGGCATTGGTTGAATCATGGAAAAGAACATTGTTTGGTTGGAATGAAAGGTAGTCCACAAAATTTAAACAGGGGATTAGATTCGGATGTTATTGTCGCTGAAGTAAGAGCAACTAGCCATAAACCAGATGAGATTTACGGTATGATTGAAAGATTGTCCCCCGGAACTCGCAAAATTGAATTGTTTGGAAGACCTCATAATATTCAACCTAATTGGATTACTTTAGGAAATCAAGTAGACGGTATGTATTGTTACAGTTAAAGGTTAGATTTGTTAGATATTGAAGACCTCAAATGAGGTAAAAGTAATGGTTAGATTGTTTAATATAAATTAGTAATGACATGTGATCGGCTCACTATTGGAAAAAGATGATAAGTGTAGGAACTTCATCCAACAAATCTTTAGATTCATTACGAAATGATGATTGGTTTATTATTTTATTAAAGAAAACTATCCTTTAGCACAATTTCAATTTTCAAGAAGATTAGACATTTCGTTACCAATGCACCAACCATATGATTAAATTTTTAAAATTTGTCTCGCCAAAATCTTTTTTCGGATATTTTGTCGTTTTTTTTTTCTTTTTTCTTCAGTGAAAATTTGACGAAAAGCAAGAAAGGTGTTTTTGAGCTACGAATTTATGAAAAAAAGCAATTGCGTCGTAGTCTATAAAAAAAAAATGTTGGCGACATTCGATTCCTTAATAAATTTCCCAATGATTAGTGTCTTTAAAATGATTTCTACATCAAAAATAAAGTTTTTAGCAAGCAAAAATCAATTTTTTTAATAATGGCCAATTTTACGAAAATGCCTGCCAAAACTATAGTTTTTGAGATAATCACTTCAAATTTGGGTTACAATTTTATGGTAGAAACCGCCTACCAAATTTGAGCCAAATTGGTGACATACCAATAACTTGTACGGTTTTGGCATGGAATGCCCCTAAAGTCAGACAAGATATTGGTAGACATTCTTTTCAATTTAAAAATTCAAATTGCCATGATTTCTCTTTTGTTTGGTAGTTTTTTATGATTTTATATCATTTTTCTCATAATTTTCTCTTCCAAAAATTTATTTTAAATCTAACTTAAGTTCTATTTCTTGATATTGGAATAATTGTTAAAGAAAGTCAAAATTAGTTTTTTTTTTTAATTCTAACAAAACTAACACAAAAATTAGTTTCTTTCTGTTTCTCTTTAAAGTAAATTATTGTAGACATAATTTGAAATTCATAACTTTTTCACATTTCTCTGCAAACCTGTACAGTAATCATTATTTTTGCAGGTATCAAACTTGTGGACCCAGAACTTATCGAAAGTTTTAAGAAGAGGTATCCTGATGGGAATTGTATGGCACCCCCTCCAGAAACATCTCATTAATTTTATAAGGTAAATAAATTATGCTTATTGTATCACAAATTAATGAAATCTTATTTTAGTGTGATTAAATATACAACTTGCTGTGATAAGAGATTAATTAATTATAAGAATAATAATAAATAAAAAATAAATAAAAACAATTGATGCGCACATTATAAAATAATAAACAAATGCCGTTTTTATTTGTAATCCTTTGTTTTGATTACAAAATGTATTTTGATAAGATATTGATCCTTGCGGACTATTGATTTAGAGGCCAATTTCGTCTGCGCCTCATCATTTGAATCAGCTGTTTCAAAATGACAGTTAAAGTCTAAGATGGCGTCCGTCTGAATTTAGACAAAGAAGTGTTTATAAATTATTCGCAATTTCAACCAGAATTTTAAGTGATTTAAGTGACTTCGAGAGAATTCCGTATCTATTAAACGTGTCGAACAAGATGTTGGATTTGGAAATTGTCCCCGAGCGTTCTTTAGGCTGTGAACAATGGGAGTTTATCTTAGGTGGGAGAGTCGACTTATTTTTATTTAATGCGTTTTATTTTTTTTGTTATTTTGATTTTTGATGTGTTTTAAGCATCGAAACGAAAAAATATTTTCGTTATTTGCCAAATCACAAATTTTCGTTCGGGTGAATTTACCTTGAAACATTTATAAACCTAATATGATGCAACAATACATAATTACAACATATTATTACTCTGTTGTCTTAAGTACACAATAAATCCTTTTTGCTTTATTGTTTCCGAAAATATTTCTTTTCTCTCTGAAGTAAAATCTTCATTTGAAATTGTTGATCGATAGATGAAATAAAATGCAGAACATTTTTTTAGGTATGCAGTTTTCCCAAGCAGTAGCAATTATTCAATCTCAAGTAGGGCATATTAAAGGGGTTCAAGTCCTCTATAATGACACTGTACGTTTCAAATATTAATCTATAACTCTCCTCATTAATTGCAACTTAAATTTCAGAATCCTCTAGAAGTAGACCTTATTATTAATTTACCACAAGATGGTATTAGATTGTTTTTTGATCCCATTGTGCAGAGACTGAAAATTATTGAAATTTGTAACATGAAATTAGTTAAACTTAAATACTGGTAAGAATTTTATTGTTTAAATAAATATTTAGTTTGATACAATTTTTTGTTTTTTACAGTGGCTTACCATTTAACTCACCTGAAGTGTTGCCTTCTATTGAACAAATTGAGCATTCATTCGGGGCTACACATCCTGGAGTGTATGATTCTGAAAAGCAATTATTTGTTCTCAACTTCAGGGGGCTGTCGTTTTACTTTCCAGTAGAATCGAAGTTTCAAACCAGTAGCACACATAATTTAGGTAATTTTATGTAAATACGATAATTAAAATCATTCTTATGTAGTATAATATGCCCAATAATATATTTCATCTGCTTAGACTAATTTTTTAAATTTTAATCGATGAAATTTGATCTTTTGTCACTTGTCACCTCTCACTTTTGCACTATTAATGAAAATATTGAGATTAGACAAATAATCACAATTTGTCCCCACTTCTGTTAAAGAACAAAATAAAAATGATTAAGCTGAAATGGTGATTACGTGATTACTAAGCATAAAAAATTCCGATTTAATTTTTTGTTGTATGGCCCATTTATATTGCTCATGTGAGACATATAAAAGGAGTAATTTAAACAAACCAAGATGAAAACAAGCAAAACATACAAGTCAAGGTTTCACTTTTATAGATTTTGACAATTTTCTCGTACAAAACTATTCTTTAGTAGGGTTCTATTTTCACAAAGAATAATTTATCCATTTTTTGAGTGACTTTTTCATGAGGATAAGAGAGACATTTCTATTCTTTTAGTCTTTTTTTCCGTAAAGATAATTTTTTGAGATTTACCAAACTGTTAATTTGCAATTAAAATATTGTTATAAAAAAAATGTTTTTCAGTTTTAAAAAATAGTATTTTGTTTAACAGGTTCACTTCATTTTGCTCCTGGTTCTTCGCCGTTGGTCAACCGTATGGCAATATACTGCGGTGCTAGTGTAGAGCAAGCGACAGCCCCAGAACTACCTCTTACCTGTTACCATGGTCAAATGTATTTACGTAAAGCTGAAGTGTTACGAGGTGAATGTTATACTAAAGGTTTAAAATTAAGTCTGTTAGCTGGTGGAAACACAAGACGAATTGATTCTTCTAAAATTCAACTGGAAAAAGAAGTTTTACTTGGACATTCTGCCCAAGATGTTGCATCTTCTTTAGGTGCACCTTCTAAAGTGTTTTACAAGAGCGAAGATAAAATGCGAATTCATAGTCCAAATGCGCATCGTCTTGTTACTGCCAGTCGAAGTGATTATTTTTTTAATTATTTTACATTAGGATTGGTAAGTGACTCATTTTTTTTATCTCTTTAAAAAAAATAACCGTTACAGGATGTTCTTTTTGATGCACGCACCCATCTCGTTAAGAAGTTGGTGTTACATACAAATTATCCAGGACACTATAATTTTAATATGTATCAGAGATGTGAATTTAGTGTACAGTTGAATAATATGACTGTGACGGCGTATTGTCGTTGGGATGAACTTTGTAAAAAGCTTACGCCAAGTGAGAGACCAGTTGTATTAAATCGAGCTAGTTCCACTAACACTACAAATCCGTTTGGTAGCACTTTCTGTTATGGTTATCAAGATATTATTTTTGAGGTTAGTTTTTTTTTTACTATAATTATAATTTAATAAATAATAAATTCGATTTTTAGGTAATGCCAAATAATTACATAGCTTCATTAAGTATTTATGGAGATGGAAAACCTTGCGAGGGTGAGGATGAGATAGCGTGACAGAGGCTCTCTGCCACTTACCTCATTCTTGCTAACAGGTACTGGCAACCATAAATACAACAAAAAAATATAAAAACATACAGAAAAAATTCAAAATGGGATATAATGTAAAAAAAAGCTGTCATATTAGAAGTAGTTCTATTGATCAATGCTATACTTTTAAAAAATTAGATCTTTATTTCATAGATAAACCGAAAATATTTAAAATTCCCCTCCAATTGTAGTGTTTTTCTTCAAAAACAAAGTAACCAATCTATGATTAGTAGGGTAGCATTGATTAATATAACTCACTCAGTCGTAAAACAAAACCAAGAAATGAAGAAACAGAAGGAAAAAATAACAAAACAAAAAAAAAAACAAAACAAGTAGTATGTGAAGCTCATCTTTTTATTAATGTACTCTGCCTTAGAGAAGGTTTTATATCTATCATCATATATAAACATAATTTTCGTGATGTCATAATAAATGTATTTAAATATGTAACGATTATATGTGCTTGAAAAAAAAATGTGTGGCACTATTTATAATGTAAGAAAAGAAAATTGGTGTTTGATAAATTACATTAATTTTAAAATTTATCGAACGTTTATAAACTAGTTTCTATTTTATTTAAGTAAATTATAATTTCCAAAGTTTCTTTCACTTATGAAAACTGCCATATTTTCCATATTGAAAATAAAAGTAATTAATGCACATAATTTAGGATGCATTTCGCTTAAGTTATTCAGTCACAAAACTAAATAAGTTATTTTGTAGTCGCTTGAACCTAATCCAAGGGTTGTTTATTAAATTGGAATGACTATTCACAATTTTTCGTGGAGAATTTGTTAGTTTTTTTTTGTTTTAATTATTTCGAAGATTTTATTTATTTTCAAATAGAATTCCGGAAGAACTAATTGAAATTTTTGAACTACATTTAGTTTAATGTCTCTAATCGTATTTTTAATAGAAATTTGATGATACAAAACTGGCCCTTATTTTTTATATTTGTAAATATGAATTCACGGTCAGATCTTGTTAGATCTCATAATTAAAATTAATTGTATTGTATATATCATAATAGCATAATAATTGGAATATTTTATTATTTAACATTGTGATCCAAACTTGATAATTTCAAATAAAAAAAAAAAAAAAATTGAAACTTAAATTTGTGTTTGAAAAATACAATTCCTTCAAAATAACAAACTAAACTTAATTTAAATAATTGAATCTTCAATGATTGAAATCAACTTTGGGATGACAAGTGGAAAATTGACTAACAGATGATAGATTACACGGGCTTACAAAAAAGAAAAAAAATGACGCTTGTGGGATGAAACCAAGTTATTTCCATGTATTATGACACGCTAAACATGAATCCAGGTTCCAAATTGATGCATCATGTCAGAATTTCTTTTTAAATGGAAAACACGAAAAATGACATCAAAACACCTTAATTCTATGTTCTTTAATGCGTTGAATATGACTCCAGGCATTAAGAAGCTTTATCTCGTCGAGCTTTCCACCAAATCGACAGTAAAGCTCCAAAATATCGGTTTTTTAAAGTTTTTGTACAGAAAATATTGTGACATTCAAGTTTTGATTTTATAACTCCTGAATTTCATGTATTTTTATATGTTGAACATGAATCCGGACCTCAAAAAGCTCTATTACATGAAGCTTTGTATAAAATCAACCAAATGGCTCCGGAAACTCCCTTTTGCGATTTTCAATAAAAAAAATGTTGAAATTACAAAACCGGAATTATCGTATTATCCATTAAATAGGTCAGTTATGAAGGTTGTTGTTGCATGCCAACCTATAAAAATAAAATAAATCCCATACCATTATAAATAAAAATGTTAGCAGTGCAGATGCGATGAGAGGGGAAATTGGGACTGTCTTACCTATTTACACTACTTTGAAGTTCGTTTTGACTCTTTTGTTGATTTTGTTATCTACTTCAGTAGGTGTACTAGTAACTTTATATATACCATAATACATCAATCTTTCTATTGTTCTTGATATTGTTCAACTCCATCTTGAGGAGTTTGAAAGGAAAAACTGCTAGTTTTTCATATTTCATTCATCTGAGAAAAATCGGTGCTTTACATTTTTTTAAATATTATTAAACAAAATTTTAATTAGAATTAAAGAATGAACTCAATTTCTTTAATAATCATAATTTAAGAATTTTAATTTTCAATTTATTAATAATAAATATATTTTGGAGACGTTACAGAGAAAAATTGAATAAAACAACAAAATTACATATATTAATTACACAGATATGCAGAAATGAAATAACACAATAGATTTTGTATTAGAGACGGTTTTGAAATTAAAAAGAGTTTTCTTAGGTGTGTCGTTGAAATTTATACTAGTTGGGAGGTAGTATTTACACTCACTTTTTATTAGAGGTGGTGCACTCTGGAATGCGATAAAGGTCTGCACGTTTTCTTTTTGCAATTGATAACTTTTACCTAGCTATGTAAATTCGGTGCCTGTCTAGACTTTATTGATTCGTGGAATGTCGCCACAATATAATCTTAATTGTTTAATTTTTCAATTTCTGATTGAAAGTGCTGAGAAATTTTATAATAAAATGAATATCCATTCAGATAATTTATTTACCAATGCATGGCACTTTTGATTTAAAAATTAAAAACAAAATTTGTTTTAATTTGAAATTTTTATCAAACTTCAATTAAAGGTAACCATAATTTGAAAGAATAACAATTATAAGTGACATTGGTCAAAACTATCAAAGTTTTAAGTGATATTGATAAATTTACTTAAAAAAAAGTACAGTGTATTCAAAATAAATTAAAGGAATTAAGAGTTTGAAATTTCCTGTCGCATTGATAGGTTATATAAATTTAAAATTAAAGAAGCAACATGTCAACAGAAAGAAGCTTAGACTTGAAGCTAAATACAACTAAACATGTTGCAACAAAACGAAAGAGGAGTTTGTCTTTGGATAATGTTGAAGGCAGGTATAAAATTAAAATGAACTAACATTAAAAAAAAAAAAATTTAGAAGTTGCAAAATGTTCTACGACTGAATATTTTCACCCTTTTTATAGGCTCAAATTTGACATTACAAAGCGAGGGATCAAAGATATTAGTAGGTAAAAGATGTAGAAGAACTAAATCCTTTTCAAGAAGTCCTGATACTAAAAAACAAAAATCGTTTGAAGCAATCACTCCTATGGTATGTTGTAGATTTAAGCTTATAAGAATTTATATTTAGAATTTTCTTTTAGAACACACACAATGCTCCTGATAGTGTATTAAGAACACAGGAACATCAGAATATGTTTGAAGAAGATACTATGAACACACTTGGTGAAAAACTAAAAGAAGTGTGTGAGCTAGGAGCATTGTAGGGATAATGTTTCAGCTACTGTTTGATAATTTGTTACGGTTTTCTAGTTTGATTAATAAATATTTTTTAATTGTTCAAAAATTTAATACTTTTTATTTTCCGCACCTACTGTGCAAGGAAAGTATTGTAATCGTGATATAAATTAACTTTGTGATTTTGATTGATTTTAACATGTTGAGGTTTCTTATACACGTTTTGGATATTTTCGTGATGATGTTTGTTTGCGTGTGTGTATATATATATATGTATATATGAACGTATGTTTGAATGTTGCAAAACAGTGACGCATTTTAAATTTCTTCTAATCGCTTCGTATCTTTAAAAGTAATATTTGAAAATTAACCATAAAAATATTTATTTAACAAATTTTTTTCTCATTTATATGTTACACTTAGCTTTCTAAAAAGTCATTTAATTCCTTATCATCTATATCCAATTGAATTTCTTCTAATAATGCACTCTGCTGCGGTTTGACAGATTCTATTTCTAAAATAAAAAGGAAATAATTAATCTATGGTGGATGTAAAAATTTAATATTACTTACTGGGAATTGTTCCTAAAGTTTTGTACGTTTCCAAATCATTTTTAAAAGCTTCTTGGAATACTTGATGGCGTTCTTGTAAAGCTTTCTTTTGTTTTAATTCAAAATCTATTACATTTTGGGTATGTTTCATTGCTAAATCTGCTCTTGCAGTTTCCAAATTTGCTATAATTAAATATACAATAGAACTTTTAAAAATCTTGTCTAACATTCCAGATTCTAGAAAACATGGGATATTTCTAGGAATCTGAGAAGAAAAATTGACTAATTTTACATGAAAACTTCTAAGGTCGGGCTTGGGTGTCATTGTGTTTGCCGATTTGGGCTGTCAAAAAAACTAGATCCGGATTCTACTAAATATTTTATATAGGAAAAATGTATTTTGAACATATTTTTAAAAAAAGGAAACAATTTTTTACTTTTAAATGAGATTTTTAGAAAATTTGCTAAAAAATGATAAAAATTAGCCCGCTAGTAAAAAGGCTCTTAAACTTAATAAAAGGAAAAGGTCTTTTTAACGCAGAAGAGTAAAATGTAATTAATTAATATTAGTAGATGGAAAGGTAGTCTGCATAAAATTTCTCATAGAAAATTATATTTTGCATATTGTATTTCAACAATTTTAAAAGAATGAAGGGTAAGGATGCCAAGAACACATATAGCGACATTGCAAGCAGCGTGAGGGATGCTGCTCGATTAGACAGCGCAGTGTCCACGCACTACTCTGTTTAATCGATGCAATAGACAATGCACACTTTGAACTTGGAATATATTTAAAACAAAGACAAAATATTGTAGGTAAAGTAGTTTTCTCATTACATTAATGATAAATTCGCTATATACATTTTATATTACTATTAAAATCGTATTTATATAAACAATTTGATCAAAATCGTTGGAGCAGTTTTCGAGATATCCGATTTGATTTCAAATAAACTGCCCTTAATTTTTGAGATTAAGTAATGAAATTTTCAGAATTAATTACAAATAATGTAAAACCTTAATAAACTCTATTCCATAAAAAATAAATTAACGGTTCTTACCTAATTTTTTTTCTTTGTACAAAGCTAATTGATATCTATGATTATGTTTGAGCTGTTGAAGTTCACATTGTTCAATTAAATCCTCTAAATCGATCAAAGCTTTTTCCACTAATTCAAAACTTTGATGTAAATCTGAAATTTTGTTGCAACAAGTTTCGATGTGATTTTTAATATTAGGCGTTGTTGCGAGCATCTGATTAATTTTTGTAATACTTTGTTGTTGTTTTACAATATATGTGTGCAGTTCATCGACACTTTCAGCAAGTTTTGCGGCTGCATTTGCATTTTCTTCGTTATTTCCATGTAATTCTTCCCATTGCTTTTCAAAATGCGCCAGAATTTCCGCGCCTGCGTCAAAATTAAGCGCATTAGGGCCTCCAACACTTTCCGAAGTTACACTTAACAGGTTTCTGCTATTTAATAGGCCCTTTAAATTATTTAGAACTTCCATATTAAAACTTATTTATTAAAAATGATCATAAATTTAATTTGTAAGAATTGCGTAAATTTTATTGTAATGTTCTTGTTTACTACAAAGCACAAATAAATAATCAGCTGTCCGGAAACAAGAAGATAACATATTGTCCAATATTATCAAACTGCAAAGTGCTGCCATCTGTTAGAAACACTTAGAAGAATGGAGACCAGAAGTATAATGAAATTTATTAAAGGGAGGAACACTTTTTTTTATAATTTACTTATTTATTAAAAATTATTGGGATTATTAATTTGATAAAAAAAAAAATATATAAAAGTTTAAAATATTTTAATGTTTTTAAGATTCCAATATTCAGTCTTTTTAAATTAATTTATGAAATAATAATAATTTAGAAATACCAAGGCGAAGAATACTTTTTAAGTAATATAAAAATTTTGTATTTTGGCGTCCTCAGATTGTTTTATCTTTATTTTGCAGTCATTAAACTAATTCAATTTCGTCCTCTTGTGATCTCTTCTTACCCCACGTTGATCAAGTAACTAAATTTCTCCGATTTCGAAGTCGCCCTTCATGACTGTGAAAATAAATCTTATTTCGTCTGCAACTGTTTCCACATCCAGGTCCCTATTTCTTACATAAAAAGAGCAGGCTAAAAATTCTTCATTAATTTAGTTCCCAGGTTTGTGGATCACGAAAACGTCTGCTATGTTTCCATAAATATTCCAATCTTCATAATACATTGATATTGAGATATGTTCTAATTACAAAGATTTTTCTTTGTAATTAGAACATATCTTGGCGCTTTTTTCGTATTTAAGTTTCTTTTGATCTCTTCAATTACTTCTTTTGGTGTTACAACACTATTTGGATTGTTTTTATTGGTATTTTCTGTTATCTCTATGTCTTTTGGTTTGAATGTTTTTTCTGGAAATGATCAGCAAATAGTAGTGATTTTTCCTAATAACTTATTGAACGACTCTCGCATTCTTCTTACTTTATTAGTAAGCTAGTGAGCAAGTAATCATATGTGAAGGTTGAATACGGATAGAATCGAGAAAATCGATTTTTCCATGGTGTAAAATTTTTTTCAATATGATCGACATCTTTAAGACTAATTAATTACAAATAAGAAAACTCTCTAAATACCCAATTTTATTAGTATTTGTAGAGTTTTGATGTAAGAGTTCAAGATGGAAAATTTTCATTAATATATTATTTCGTTAAGACACAATTAAATTTGAGAAAAACTATGAACAAAAAATAACACCAGTCTTCATTACAAAACATAAAAAATGTGTTACAAATTGCTTAATTGAACAATAACTGAGAATTTTAGATTTAAGAGTGGCAATAGTTTCTAAAGTTGGTATTAATGCGAAAAAATATTTTAGATTTTTCAAACAAATATTTACGACGTGATTTTAAATTTTTGACGGCCATCATAAATAAAAAATTGACAAGAAAAAGTTATTGACAATCTAGTGTACTGATGTCGGCAAATATATCAATAATATTTCATCTTGGAGGGCAGTGACTATTTCGAAAAAAAAATTGTTTTTACGTATCCATCTCTACGGGGTACTATTAAATTGGTCTCGGTACATGAACACAATGGCACGAGAATGAGTGCTCGTTCGAACATCTCTTCAAATGAACCGCTTACGGTTAGAGATAGGCTTCAAGAAGCCTATAGAAAAATTATTTTTATTTCGGAAAATGATTTCGCAGAGGACCCGAACTACAAAAGAGCCAATCAGGTATGTATAAAATTACAAAATTAAATACAAAAATTCCATTAAATATTTTTGATCAGCTGTTATATGCCAAAATCAAAAAATTAGAAGAAAACCAAGATTTTGACATGCCGAGAATGGTACGGGATGTAATACCTAATAGTAATTTGGCTAAATATGGACAGTACGAATATAACGAAGCTAGAGAACGGTCGTACAGTACTAATGGGACCGAAATTGCGTTGCATTATCCATGTTTGTACAAAGCAGAAATGTTAAAGGAACCGTGGATGTTGCCCGAAGTTGAATTAATTTTCATGCATACAGTATTTTCCAGTTCGTTTAATTTTATACTTTACGAATCTGAATTGGAGCAATTGGAAAAAATTGATCTGGTGGAGGAAACTGCACCTGGCAAAACACCAACATGTTGCACGGGAGATTTTCATAAGGTGAATCCGTTGTTGGACCAAATGTTTGAGCGGACCCCTGGTAAGGCGCCTGGAAAAACATTCGATTTGGACATGGATGCAAATATGCCATATTATTTTAATGTGAAAGAGTATGACGATATATTGTTAAGAAATAGAATATTATCAGGTCAGTTAGATCTCCCTCATTCTCTTCGCAATAGCAGAAATTATAATGATTTTAGATTCTGTTCGAGATTTGTGGAGAAACCCAAAACCTGAGAGCAAAGAGAAACTTTTGAAGGTATACAAATCTTCAATGGATAATTTGTTCATCTCCGATGAAAAGGATGATGATTTTGAAATTAAACATGAAGAAAATATTAAACCTGTAACCACAGAAAAAAGTCTTCAGGTAAATTGTATTTAGGAAGTACAAAAATTTAATTAAAAAAAAAGCGTAAATTGTACATTTTTTGGTATGTGACAGTTGTCAAATTTTCTAAGTTCACTCGGTTATTGAATTTTGATTCCTATAATCAGGAAAATGTCCTGATTACAGGATCTCTTCGTTGGATGTCTACGTGACAATTTCGTAATCAATTTTTTTACCAATATTTTATATAATTCGTCTGAGATTTTGACGTGACGTAGAATGCTGCTTTGGCACTCGAAACCAAAATTCCGCAATTAAAATGCGCCAGACGAA
Organism: Coproporus ventriculus; assembly: GCA_027574865.2. Classification (NCBI taxonomy): domain Eukaryota; kingdom Metazoa; phylum Arthropoda; class Insecta; order Coleoptera; family Staphylinidae; genus Coproporus; species Coproporus ventriculus. Next base: position 31,338 of record JAODAH020035295.1, on the reverse strand, counting down.
TATCGTAAAATTTTATAAAATATTTGTAAATATGCGACAAATTAATTTAATGTCAGAAATACCAAATTGATTGTGCAAATTAAAATTTACTTTTAATTGGAAGAAATATGGGTTGGAGACTGCATGATATTATTATCCTTGTCTTGATCATTCCAATTTGTGTTACTTTTACGTTCGTTTCTAATGTATTCTTTTTTAGAAATTAGTAAGTTCCATTTTAAATTTAAATGAGAAAGTTCCAAAAGAAGACTTGCCTAAAGACGAGGAATCTCCAGTCCAAGAAACCCCACAACCAGCTAGGAGACTCTACTCCGATGTAGTACAGGGAAATAAAACCCCAAGTAAAGTACAAAATCCTCCGGAAGTAGCAAGTGCGAGTCCATTAAAAGTAGATAATACGAAAGAAGTGTCAATGATACATCGGGGTAATATGGAGCTGCATTCTGTAGAAACCTCTCCAATATTATCTCCCGAACGTTCTGTAGAGACAGGATTTAAAATGAGCTGCGAGGAACCACCAATTATATGTTTCGCGGATATTAATGTGCACGATCCATCCACTAGCACTCGAAGTAACAATGCTGCAGCAAGCAGTCCAACTGTAACGGCAGGCACTGCCGCAGCAGCCGCAGCGAAGATGCTTTCGCCTTCTACCAAATACACATATTCTGATGCTGTAACAAATGCACCAGCAAACAATGGCAATGTTTTCGTAAATGAATTTTCGGCATATGAGAATAGTTTTAGGGGTACATCTAATACCAATTTTCAAAATTTTTATACCCCTGTTCATTATTTACCAAATGCCATGTATAATACGCCTTATAGATTGGGTTATGCAGCTGCACATCCTTTCGCAGCTGCTTATCCAAATCCGACGCAGCAACAACCACCACAACCGCAACCACCACAACCGACGCAACCACAATTACAACAAGCACCACAATTACAATCCCAACCACAATTACAACCACAACCACAAATACAATTACTATCACAACCACAATTACAATTACAACCACAACTACAACAACCACAATCACCATCACAACAACCACAATCACCATCACAACAACCACAATCACCATCACAACAACAACCACAATCACCATCCCAACAACAACCACAATCACCATCATCACAGCAATCACAATCACAATCACAACCACAACCACAATCACAACAACAATCGCAACAACCACAACAAATTTCAGCGGGAAGACAAAATATGAATGCGTCTACGTTACAGCATCATTGGTTTTTTCCGGCATACCGGCCCCCAAATTTATGTACATATGGAAACTTTCTTGGGCAGTTGCTGGTACCCCAGATGCCGACAAAACACAGATGGACCAACCCGCATTATGTACGACCACCAACGCCCCAGAACGTATACCAACCTATGACACCGGCTTGGGGCATGCAAAATGTGTACCGAAGTAATTCTACCCAACAAATGCCTGGTTATCAAATGTACGATACTCAAAAGATGAAAAACAAGAAACAGTCCCCAAATCCATGCGCAAATGGGAAATTTGCTCGAAGTAAAACCCCCGATCACACAACTAATAAAGGAAAAACTCCTAAAAAAAATGCAAATTCTGCGTCAACTTCGCACCGTCCCGGTAAAATACTCACAAAACCAAATTCGGATTTTAAGTTGATGACCAGAAATGACGCGGATGTCCATTTGGGTGCTGCAGGTCCTTCGAGAACTTTTGATATGGATACGAGCATACCGGTTACTTGCACTGCTTCTGACGAACTTGAAAAAATTGCTCTGCGCGAGTATCAATCTTCGAATGACATGTTCTTTACCGAGATCGAGCGACAAGCCAAGGAACAGTATGATGGAAATCCGGAAAACTTATGCTGCCCCCCGAATAAACATAGTCTCGGGGGGCAGGATTTTTTGATGCTCTGAGAAAATTTTTGACTTCATGTACCTTTTCCTTATTCATGATCCCATGTTTCTGCTTTATTTAAATTCAACAGACTGTTATCTTTTATAAACTTTTCTTTAAATAAAATAAATTTCGTTATGAATAACATTTCTTAAAATTCTTAGTTAGAAATGATTTAAAATAAAATTAAAAATTTGGAGTAGAACATGAAAATTTTATTTAAAAATTTCCCATTACTATTTTTATATACTTTAGACTGCTTATTTTGGCGATATTTTTTTGAAAATAATTTAATAGAATTGCCCATTCGTGACATTTCTATTGGCATTTCAGTCAATACTGCCAACTTCAAAATTATTAAAGTTACCAAAAACTATCATGTTTTTCTTTTAGATTATGGTTTGGTGACTTTAGAAAAGTAACGTAATATATCTACACCTCACCATTATAGCAATCTAAATGACGATTTTGTAATACCTGTACATTCTCTACTTAAAAAAAAACTAAAAAGCTTGCGAAAGAGTCAATAAAAAACAGCAAAAAAAAATTCATGAAAATCTTACACAAAGAAAAATAAAATAAATAAGATATTTATAATGTACACTTTATATTTTTTAGTCCCACTTCGACTTTAATATAATTTATTAAAATTATAGAAAATTTAAGATTCACATTGGTACGATATGGTAATTTATTCTAAAATATAAATCATTTCGCGCATTCGGAGGTCGGAGTACTGGGTATTATAGCTCAAAGGGTCACTCTCTTGGATACAAATGGAATTCACTCGACGATCCTTTTATTTATTAATTACAGTAAGGTGAACAGAAAAATAGAAATGCCTTAAAAACATAAAAATTCTAATGATCTAAAAAAGCATTATTTATTATTTGAAAAGGAAATAAATTACGTTTCGTGAAACTTGGTTTTTTATTAAGCGAAAATATTTTTGTGACCGCTTTTCCTTCTTTCCATATACAAACAGAAAAAGCTCTGCTACAAGAAAACCGGTTCTAAGTATTTTTTGAGTAGTTGAGAGAGGTGGAGTCATTTTCTTGTAATCGTACAATCTAAGCTATTCTTCACAAAATCGATTCCTCACTAACTCACAAGCGCGGACAGAATTGCTGGTGGGGAAGGCGGTTTCGGAATGAAGAGATCTCGACGATCTCCAATGCAGGTGTTGCAGAAAGATTAATTAGTTCACTTCAATTCCCATTACTCATTAATTCTATATTAAGTTAAATAGCTTAAAATTCTAATAGATGGAAAAAATGGAATAAAACATTTGAAGGAATATTTATATTCAATAAAATATTATCGAAAAGAAAGCTTGAGAATTTTCGTCACTTTCCAATTAAATAATTTCTGTCGTGAAGTATAGGGATAGATTTGATGGCTGTTCCTTCATATTTTGATTTGCAGTGATTAATTTAATTTTTATTTAATATGAGGTATCAAATATGGTTGCATATGTTATTCGTTTGAAATTAATATGTGTTGATTTCAGTTGATTTAGAATTATTATTTGAATTAAATATCGGCAAATTTTCTGATTATTTTTAGAATTACAAAATGCTTTTAATATGTCGTGAAATTTGTTCTGTTTTTTATATTTTTTTACTATTGTTTTTAATTTGTACATAAAAGGTGTCCCAAAATTTAGGCAAGAAGTAATTTTATTTCAAAAATGGTTAATTAGTACAGAAACATATGCATATGCGCGCGGCTACTGTTGTTCTCTAGACTTCACACTGAAGGGTGTTGTTAAGGTTCGAAACCAGAAACTACTTCTTAAGTAGAATATCTACATTTATAGACGTCGTATAGTTTAGAACAGGATTTATGTGGGAATCTGGCTTAATTTTCTATGTCGATACTATCGGCAATGAAATAAAGATTTAGCTAATATCGATAGTAAAATATCGATATTTGCAAATTAATTATCAATATTTCGATATAATCGATTATTGATGACCATCCCTAATGCACAACGCACTCTAACGAAATTTTACACGGCCGTTTTGCATTTCGTTTGATTATGGTCGCAATTAAGGGGACTTTACAATATGGTTGGGCAGGCAATAACAATTATCGGTGTTCGCTATGGCAACATGAAAATCTAGTTGATTTGCCTAAATTTTAAGATATGGATATAGATGACATGGTGGTTTCAGCAAAATTTGCTACATGCCATATATCCCGAGAAACAGTTCAATTTTCTTTTTGGTGATCCGACTGATCAGAATTTCCCGCCCAGATCATACGATTTAACGCCGTTGGTTTTTTTCCTTGAGGCTTTTTGAAGTATTATATACATTGTCAATAGAAAATCGATTACTAAATCAAAATCTAGACATATTTTACAGTTTTTAAATCTCATTCAATCTCATGTGCGTCCACCGTATCGAAAAATGAGTAACTCCCTTTTGTAGGCAAATCTCATTTGTGTCTAAAATTCAGCCACTCTATTTTATTATTGCAATTCATATTTTATTGTCCGATTCACATTTACTTTTAAAATTAATGATTTTCTCTTTAGACATTATATTAACAATAGTATTCTTTCTTTAATGCTTTATTTTTTGCTAAAAGTATTTTGACTAATTATATAGATATGTACAGTATGTATTATGTATGAGAAAGCGCATACTTGTATGAATGCAGAATTTAGTAGAAATTTATTAAAATAAGAAAATGATGAATGAATGATTTTGTTGAACTATTGACTTATACTTAACTGTTTCAATAATTACTTTCGTTATTTTCAAATTTCTTTTTGTTTTTCTTTTATATATTTTGTATATCGTTTTATAACGTAAATATAAAGTAATAAGCTTATTTTTTATTATTCGAATGAAAATGGTTCACTAATCGATAGTATACACACAACAAATATTAATAAAAAATGAGTTATTTTTTATTTTTAAAAAATAAAATTAGGAATTTTGCAATTATTTAATGGTGAATATAAAATTTATTATTTATTTATCTTTATTTCCATGCTAAACAAATATCGTGAAGAATATTCTTAGTAAAAATAAATTGTGAATGTTTTGATAACGTTTCTGTTTTTCAGGTTAACATCATCAGTGTTGCGTGTAATTATACTTTAGGGGAGATTGGAATGATTAGAACGCCTCTGGAATAATAAACGCATTCCGTCCTTGTCGTTATTTATCGTATGGCTGAAAATTCCTATTTAGGACGGACAGCTGCAAGCCCACATTAAATTTAATGACTAATTGTGGGTGATATGGTGAGGTTGCCTTGGCAACAGGCCACTTGTCGGATTGAATAAACTTGGAGCGTGTGTGGGAATATCAAAATCCTCTTCCATTTTGGTGCTGGCGTTGCCAGTTTAGTCAGGAAGGTTGGGTAGACATCAAGGGGGAGAAGACAAGGGGGAATAGAATAAGCTATTTATAACTGTAGTTGGAAAGTTGGGTGAACAAAAGGGTGGGGAAAACGGGCTTAATCTATTCAGACTGTACCATTAAGTTAGCACAAGGGGAAGTCGCATGCGACCTGACTACTATCGCTGTATTAGGTTTTGAAACCTTCTGCAATGCTGCGTAGTACACAAACACGTCAGTTAAATTTTTAGTTCGTTGAACTGAAGCAGAGAGAGAGAGAGAGAAAGACCGAGAGCGCGCTCGCTCATTCCGCTCGATTCTAATTTATTCTGAAAACCTTGTACATCAGCATAGAATATCAAATTATGCAAATTAATTTTGATAGCCTTATTTCCCTACACCAATTTTGACATTTCAAATCTAATTTTTTTTTTATTTCAAAATCACAGGCGACATTCAGCCTCCCATTTCTTTATTTACCTATCTGCAGAAAAGTAAAATAAAGAATTTACTCCCAAGAGTTGGGGATTGGCTAAAAATTGGATCAATATCACGTAGGGATGGCCGATCGTATTGCCTTTTTCATCCCTTCTCTTCCTAATGTCAAAATTAAAAACGATGAATTACAGAAAAAAAAGTGGGAGAATAAAGAAAAATATTTGTTTAGGATTTATGACTGTACAACAATGACCGGGCAGAGCTATTGTTTCGCAGGAATCCGAAATGGGCGCGGTCGGTATGTGCGCAATAACAGAATATATATTCTGTGAATAAATATGCTTCAACTCACAACAGGCTTATTATTTTTGTTTACTGTAAGAATCGTCATGGAAATGCTGAGCGTAGCAGTAAGTCGACTCTTCACTTAGTGGGGAGCGTTTACTGAAATACATAATTAATGATTTACTACTGAACTCGAATCGGATAGGCATAAAATTGACATCATGCATTATTTATTATATCACAAGATAAATTAATACCCATTATTAAAATATAGCAATTTAAGCAATTTATTTCTCTTTTGTTTTTTAAATAATGTAACTAACACATACATATTTCAATAAACTTACTAAAATAATAATTACTCAGAATTTCACAGTAAATTGGGACAATTTGGGCATAAATATTAGTACAACGATATAATTTATTTTTTATTGGATATTTATTGATGTTTTACGACATAATTTCTATTCTGTAAAAAATTTATAATTGAATAAGTTAAGCAGCTGAGTAAGAAACCAAAAATTCTGAAGTAATGAATAGGATATTGCCTAAAAGGGTATTATAAGAAGAGAATTATGTTATAGATAGGATCATTAAAACTCTTTATGCGATAGTAATAGTAGAATTTTAGTTTTCTATTCCAGGTATACAAAGATTACTTTGTAGCACTGTTTTTGGACCAAAACAGTGTTACAAAGTGATACTTTTCGCACTGTTTTTGGTAACTTTAATTATTTTGGAGGTGGCAATATTGACTGAAATGTCAGTGTAGAACCAATTATTTTAGATTATTTTTAAAAATTCCTTTAACCTAAAACTTTTTTGGTTGAAGTTTTATTAAAAAAATAAATAAATGCAAATTTACGCGAAATAGAAAAAATTTTATGAAAAACTTATTATAAATGCCACTTGTAAAACTCACATATTTGCGCAACTCAACGCTACGCGTTTCGTTGCGCAAACTATGTTCGTTTTACAAGATGGCTTTTTATAATACTCGTGTTACAAATAACTATTTCACGCGGCCGACTATAGCTTTTCGAAAAAAAGACACTTGATCTACAAGTTTCAAGTCGATTGATTACATTTCTGGCTTCTCGAGTTCAGAATTTAATAAATAAAAAAATAACATGCTTTATCGGATTGTACAAAAAAAAAACACAAATTGTATGTCACGTCCAAGCATAAAATAAGTTATTCTAGAATCTGATTTGTTAACTTTCACAACACGTTAATTCTATTTAAATAAATATGATAGCAGAAGATAAAACGTTATCTTGTTATTTTATTTACATTCATTACATTATAATATGATCGTAAAATCTAGAAGTACACAGAAGATTAAGAGAATCTCTAAAAATGCGAAAAACAGAATAATAATTAATATAGATGGTTTATACGCCATCGTTTTGCTTTAAAGCATCATTTGTCTTCTTTTCCTAACTCTTAGTACTAAATCTGTTCTTTTATATAATCCGATTCAATAAGTCTATATGACGTGAGTTTGCTTTTTCATTTCTGAATTTATGTCGGTAACTTGTGATAGATTACTTTTTTATTTTAGTGATGTTCTTCTATCTTTTTATTGCTTCTTTATGTTTCCTTGTTTATTTTTTCAAAACATCGGTCTTTTCAAAATAACTCAGGTTACTTAAATACACATAATGAGATTTTTTGCTTTATATCAATTACTATTTCTGAAAAAAAGGGAAGATAATTATCTCTTTTTAAGTTTGTTTCAATTTTTTTGCTATTTAGATAATATCTTACATATTCTCTTAGTAGTCCCGAATTAACAAGCAAGGAAAAGAAAGCAAAAAACTCTTCCTTCTCTTACACCCAGTTATCAGATCGACGCATAAATGTAATAAACAAACCAATTTAATTTAAATATGTGGATTATTTACTTAAGCACCCCACAAAAATATTGTATTTTTATTTTATATTAACAATTATAACAATATAGCCTATTTTTTTTTAAATAAAATTGATAAAACTAGCGCGAGGGGTTAATTATATGGTTCGCTCAGGCCGCCTTGCCATATTTCGAGTCTGCTCCAAATTGGTCTTTGTGCACGAGTCAAAGGGATTCGAGTCGTGAGGCGTGGGACCACAATCGGTCCTTAGTATAAAAGTTTTTACAAGATCATCATGTTTGAAAAAATGTTGGCGAAAAAATTAAGAAGATTTCCTGAAAACGAATGGGAGGTTTATATACATAAAATAAAATCTAATAATAAAATCATTGATAATTTCAAATTTTTTCTTTTTTTGAGCCTGAACTATCATGAATGACATTAAAAAAATTGTAAAAGCACTTTTCTTCTTTACCATCAATTGCATCTATAAACGAAGTATTCTGTCAAAATAATTTATTCCCTATCATATTAAGTACTCAGTAACAGCTCGCCACTCCAACTCATCTAATTTCGTCAGTTAAAGAATCGTTGTCATCTGATTCCAAATCATTTAACAAATCACTTCCACTATATATTATTTTTCTAGCTAGCAGAGATAGCCCAACTCTATACATTCGCTTTTTTCTTTGTTTACTTAAAATAATAACAGCAGCTGCAACTGCTCATTATGAAACACAAACGAGTTTTATAATAACCTCATTATGTCACCCGACTGCGAACATCAACGAAAAATTTAATTTTTAAATTAATTATATATTTATTAATTCTTGCATAACGACCGGACACTTGTGCTTTAGGAAACTCACGGAGCGCGTGTTTTCTAAAGTTGCACGCGTACTTTAAAATATTTTGTTATGCAATTTATTGTATAAAATACTACTAGCTCCATTTCAACATTTTAATTAAAAATACACAAACTTATATCTGTATGTATAAATGTATGTATATAAATATGTATAATGAATTGTCCGCATTTATTTTCTATTATTAGAAAAAGCTTTTTCCTACCTGTATTAAATTTATTCTTGTTGTTTTAATTTAAAGAACATTTCTGCCAGTTTTGAATTATAGCATACGATAAAATCGATTTGCTTCATAAATTTCGTTTTTTTTTTCAAATCAAAAAGCAAACTTTCCTCATTCAATCAATAGAATAAAAATAAGTTCATCAATGTATTTTTATGGTACAATTTGTACATAATTTCAACAAAGAGCAGTAATAGTTGTACCTGTTTTCAATAATTTTTTTAAAAACACATTTTTAATGTTAAAATTTATTTTATTCTCTCTTAACTTTAATTACAACATATGTTTTATTGTACAATTAAGAATATGTATGTATACCATTATAACAATGTTGCGAAACCAATTAAGAAACTAGCGCATTGCACATTTCATATTGCAGATAATATCAGTGTGAGAGTTTGTATGAAACGTTTCTACTTTGAAAAACTTGGGAAATGAATAAGCTTAGTCATCAGTTGGAACGGAACGCGTTCTCATGAATCCAAGTCGAGAGCAACATCATTTGTGCTACAAATTGAAATTGATTGTTCTTGACGTTCTTGTATAATACCTCCTTTGCGAGAATTTATTATACCAATTTAGAAAAGTAATGATGAAGAATATATACAATAAAAGATGTTTATATTAACGAAAAAATATGAAATTAATACAAATAAAAACTGGTATCATGGGACACATAAATTAAATTAAAATGTATTTTATCATATAGGGCTTGTCGAAAATAATTTAGAATTCCCCGTGCGTATACATCTACAGGAAATTCAAATTCTTTTGTATTATATATACCATATATGTGAATATTATATACATCTCTTATAGCAAGGACTGGTCAATGTGTACGCTATATCTAGAGACAGACTGTTTATAATTTATACATATCAAAAGACATAAAAGTGTATAAGGCGCAAAATAGTTTTTTATGTGGGCTATTAAATTGTGGAAATGGATATCTCATATCAAGTTAACTCAATAATTTAACTTACCTAGTATTCAAAAATATTTTTGGTTGCTTTATATTGTTAAGTACGAATTTGAAAAATAAAATTTGTATTATTTATTATTATTATTATCTTTTGACTTGTTTTTTACAATTTGTTCCTAAATATTTGGCTTCAAATAATAAATATATGTATAAAACGATTTAGAAAGAATTATCTACCAGCTTTTTTGACCTAACTGACTAATTAAAAAAAAAAATTATTTTTTAATTGTATTTTGATACACAAATTTTGACATTCTTATTTTTTAAATTCTTTAAACCTTTTTTTAATTTAATAATAATAATATACATATAATAATAGAAATATGTATTATTATTAATATTCAAATAGAAAATAAATTGATGTCCAATTGATAAAAAAATGGCTTAAAAATATATTATTCAATTATTATTTTTATAATTGTTTTTAATACAATAGAAAATTGCAATTTATTGTTAGAAAATGAAAAATTGTCTTCCAAATTTGCTTACAATCCACGTAGACATTGTTACACATGTACATATAATAAAGCAAATTACCAAGAAATGATCATCATTACTTTTAATGGGCAACTAAAAATAATCAAAAAGTCTATTTGTTTTATTATTCCATTACCTATTTCTTTTATCAGGTTTTATTTTATGCTTGAACTTAATATATTCTTTTTTATTTTATATATAAATTCCGTTAAAACCTTATGGATTCGTAAAAATAAAAAACAAATTTATTTAATTTGATAAGTTTAAAAAAATTAAAATATCAAAATTGAAATTTCCATTAAAAATTCAATTTAAATAAATTGATATATTATTTCATAATAAATTTAATCGCATAATACTCCCTAGCGCATTTAACCCCGATGATGTATAAATATTCGAAACTGTGGCAAGGTGTAATTATACAGTCTCAGTGCCATAGCCTGATTAAATATAGAATGCCATTAAATAACATGATCAATTCCTTTCCAACAAGTTTTGTCATTAACATGAAAACAATTAAATTCATCTGACGGTGGTTCATGTTTGCAATTTCAATTATTGTGCGTTTTAGTCAATTTGGTAAAACCGGTTAATACGTAATTAAATGTAATCCAAAAGTGGGTAAAAGAAGGAAACAGAATTTTAATTTATTCTTTTGTTTGCAGGAAGCTCATAAAAAATGTAGGTTGCATGAAGAAAGACTGATTTGCGTTCAGTGCACGCTCTGGGAATATTTTATTGAAGTAGAAGAGAGATAGGGAATGGAATTACAAAATAAAATAAAAAAACTTGTGCGCTTGAAGAACGCAAAAAAATACACAAGCCGTGTCTAGAAAGAAACGGCGCTCTGGCGCATAAAATCCCGCAGCTGTTTTTAACCAAATGGTGAGTGTTGCGGGGAACGAGCGGGTTTGGCTGCTCCTATTTCCGACCTTCAAATGTCCCACGGATCGATAAAACAGAGTCTGCTTTCTGGTTGAGCGTAGAGCGTAGCTACGCTTGTAGACGTACGCCCTGGTAGTCAGCGTAGCGTAGTTGGAGCGAAGTTCCGTTCAACATCGGCTAAATTGGTTCCCCCTCCTACCCTGCACCTCTCGGATAGCATGCCAAGACCATAATTTAGCTGAAAGCATTACCACACAAAACGAGGTCGTAGAAAACAGTATTGATGGTTGTTATGCTTCCATTAACTCAACAGCGATATAGAAAATGTTCGTCATCATGACTGCTGACATGTTTTTTACAATTCAAAAATAAAAAATTTCCAATTAACTTTAAAATTGCGTCACATAAAAACTGAATTTCGATTCTTTCGTATTTTTCTGATTCCCACTCATAAATCTTTTTTTTTTTTTGTTAATGTGGCTTATACGGATCAAAATAAAAAATAAATCTATATCTAAATTTATTTCAAAGGTTATCTCATTTTATTCTTTTTTTAGGACAATTTTGGCAACCGAACGCGCGCTCTTTTAACTTAAATAAATAGTGCTCATAAATTATTTTGCGCGCTTAATGTAATCGTGTTTTATTATAACATTGCTATGTTCATTTACAAAGCGCTGATTTCTCTAATACTATCTATAACTTGGCATATTTTTATAGTATCGTGCGTATAAATTTACAGTTCTGTTGTGATACTTGTCATATTTATTTTCTGCGATCCATGAAAAAATACAGACACGCTTTGTAATTGAATTTTAAACAAAATGTTTTTTATTCAGATATGTACACATGCATATTTTAAAATGATAAAATTGAATTGTTTACATAGTAGTCACACTCGTTACACTATAATAAAATCAGTTAGTCATTTTTGATAAAATCATTTAGTCAGTTATTATAAACTTTGTTTAAAATTCTTTAAATAAACAAGTATCTAATAATAAATGCACAGTTTGCTTACGTTTGAAGAAGAAACTATTAGGCACAGCGTATGAGTTTGTAATTTGAGAAAGGTCACTCAGGTAGAAATTATTGGGATCGTGACAAAAGACATCTGTTACAAAAAGAAAAATAACCAGACAATAAAACTCAAAAGATTTAGGAGGGTTGATTTAACTACGAATAAAATATAAGTTGAAGAAGAAAAATGCGATTTCGTTTGCTAAATCTCTACTGAAAACCTTTTTCTAAGATATTGCTCCATCTACTCAAAATAAAACAAAAAATAAATTTATAAGATTGAATTTAGGCTACAATTTCCTGTACTTTTAGCAAAAAAGAGCCAATAATCTTGGAAGTATAAAAACCGAACAAATTTTAATTTAGACAAAAAATGATATTTTTGCTTAATATATTTCAAAATTATAGTTTCTGTTATAAATATATTAAATTTTTTAATATATTAGAATTGTAAGACTAAACAATTCATTATTTACGTTTTGGCAAACTCTCTAAATTTGGAGTAAGAAATCCATAGCCACAAAACAAGACCAATTAGATAGAAACATGCGGAAAAAATTTTGGTTACAATTTGGTGGCCGTTAGATATTGTTAATTTTTTTTTGTTGATACTGATGCTATTAACTTATTTTTCTATAATACGATAAATATTTTTCCTCAACTTTTTTTTCCTTCGGTGGCCGTCTTACTTTCGTATCCGAATAAACTTCAGCCTATATAGACTTATTGTGTAGCCCCTTGTACTTGTACTTTTACCTTGTTCAACATTACTATCACTAATGATTTTCTTGTGGTTTATTTATCCATTTCTCAATAAAGTATGCACAAAAGGGTGTTTAAAAATAATCCGTGCATTAGTTGATTTACTAGGTAAAGTTTCGATGGTCCGCCAAGTGTCGGATATTCAAAATGTCAGTTAATCGAAATACTCATTAGACACATACGACTCAGGTATCTTTTCTTTGCTAGAGGCTGAAATATTCGTGTCTGAGTATAGTGATTATGTATTACAATACATAACACAATACCGTCATAAAATTCAAAAGAATGAATAAGATTAATTGATGGAAAAGACTTGCATAGGACACACCTCTAATCCAGACAGATTTCAGTGCTGTGGGCAATCAAAATTTAATGCGACAGAGGGGGGGGGGGGGAGTTCCGAATAATCGGAGGAGTAGTTGGATAAACGAGACTTTACTGGATAATATAAAAAAAATAGAACTAGTTGAGAAATCCGTTTTGAAACAATAATTTTGAGAGATCAATAATTGCTAGTAAAAATACTACTACCTGAATTGTACGTCTTAAATTTTGAATGGAATGCCGTGACTATAATACCTCTAGCAGAAATAAAATGTAGTCTATAGTAAAAAATATTGATTCAGGTATTTAACACCTATCAACGACAGGGTGCTAACAAATCTTCTCAATAAGTAAGTTTTTCAGTGTTTCTTTATAATTTGTTTGTGTGCGTTTAGTAGTTTTTGTGGCAAGTACATTATTGAAAAAAATATATTAGTTATTAAATTGTTATGTGGCTTTTTACTAGAAACTAAATCGCATTAGCTTTACTGAGTGTTTAGTACTAATGATAATTTGAAATGCAACTTGTGTTACGTCTTAAGTCGCACTCACATGCCATTCCTAAATCGTACTAATGTATTACCTAACTTTTATCTGGCGAGTACAGATACAAATTAGATTATACACAACGCCATATTATAATTAATCTGGTTTATACCATCAACAAAACACCAGTTTTCATCTGTATGATGAAGCCACTGTGTGGCGAAACAAAAAAGTTTTCATTTGTAATTTAAACGTTTATTTATTTGCGCCAGTTTTTTTTATGGAATTCCAACCATCCCAACATGTAAAAGCTAGTTCAATCGAGTTTTTATAGTTAAACTATAACACCATTAGATATTGCTTTGAATATGACAAATTTATAACGATTGGTAACAAGAAGTGGAGGTGTTAAGCAATTATGCAATGTAGTTATTAGATTTAATGAAACTCACGGACATTATAAAATCCCTAAATCAAATAAATTATTTCAGAAATGTTGAGTATAGTTTATTTTGCTCAACTTTATTCTTAGATATGACTTTTACGATTAAGGATATATAAATTTTCTTAATTTCTCATAAAATCTGATTGTCATTAGAATTTTATCATAATAAATAACAAGAATGTTCATAAGGGAATAACACACAAAATTCATATTTATTTTATAGATTTTATCTTTTATAGCCGATTCTTAAGGTATTCTAATTAGCTGTAGAAATGTAAAAATTATTCAGGAAAAGATTAAAATATCGTTCAATACAGCTATTTTAATGCAAGATATAATTTTTGTTTTGTAATTTTCTTTTAAATTTCTAATTAAAATTCTCATAAATGCGCATCGAGTATTTATGTAATATCACAGAAATATTGTTGATTTAAGAGATACTTGTTTTGATAAAATGTTGATACTTGTGCACGTATCTGAAAATGTGCACATAAATTAGGATCGTAAGTAAAACTAGCGGAATTGATTTTATTAAATCTCCTTATTTAATGCAAAGTCTTGAGAATATTAAAAATTTCAATGGAAATATAAAAGTAATAAAAATAATTATTAGAGAAAATGATTAATAGGTAATGCTGAATAACTATGAAAGAATGTATAAAATAAAGTTTGCAAACTCATGTAAAAGAAACTGGAAAATCAAATACTCTTATAGATTTCTATAATTTACAATTTTTAGAAAGCTATTTATATCTTTTAAATATAATTTAAACAACAATAAAATTAAAATAAATGAATTTCTTGCTGCGTCCCACTTATTTCACAAAATATTTGTCGTGGTACTTCTGATATCAATTATTTTATTTATTTACAAAGAAGAATACTCAATTAATTTTTAAATAAAATACAATTAATAGATTATAGTTCGAAAAATAGTTAATATGTAAGCGATTCAGAACCACAAGTTTCAGCGCACTTTTGGTAAACAAAGCTTGGAATTACAGTCAGATAAAAAGATATTTGAAACTGACCATTATCCTTTTTTATTGAGGATAGAGAACCCTTGCGGTTAGCTATAATAACATAGTTAAAAGTATTAAATATGGAAAATAGGGTGAAATCACTTAAGATATTGTTATCTCAAGTATTTTTTTTTTTAAACATCTTTACCACATTTTTATAAACTATTGCGAGGGGCAATAGGCATATTTTATAATGAGTACCAAATAATCTCTTTATAATCATCGGTTTGTAATAAGTACGACGAGTACAAGAACGGTATTTTCTTTCTCTTGTAAAAGGTGATGTGGTTGATAAGTTATTTTTGAGGGATGATATTTGGGGATGAACCATTGCACTTCACCACACACAGTGACTATTTGTAATTTTATTTATATGATGGACAAAATAAATTTTACAAGTTTATAATATTTACTCTTATGTCGTACATATCTGTTCGTTACTTTTAACAATGTCGAACGTCCCCTTAATTTGAGCCGCGCACTTGTATATATTAATTCCCTTATCTATTGGACTATCTTATCGCGCTGTTTAGGCGTGAAGAAAAAAGGGCAAGCTTAAGATATTATTCTCTAAATATCATCAAGCGCGTGACTTTAATCATAATTAAATACAATTGTTAATTATATTAAGTAACAATAAATAAATGGTGCCAAAATGATTGAGAAATATTTACATTTTAGAAAGGGGACATTACACTCTGGACAAATGGTTTTACAGTAAATTTAGAAACGAATTGCAACTGTTCACCACGGCACATATGTGTACATTTCCACATGCTCTGTAACAGAAATTAGAAAATAATGCAATGTTTAAATATTAACTTGGAATTAACCCTAACAGAATAAACATTAAAAATAAAATAGATAACATCAAAGGCACAATAATTATTTATTATTATGGAAGTACCTATTAAAAACAATTAAAAGAAAGGGAAATAATCGAAACCTAAATTACTAGATAAATAGTTTAGCCCTACCCCCAGCATTTTCGGGACTCAGGGTAAAACTAAAATAAGAGCCCTTGCGGTCCATAAGCAAGATGTATTTAGCGGAAAAAAAATTGAAAAGCACTTTTTCTGCTCATCATGTCAAAAAACAACACAAACAAAAGAACACTATTTACAGGGGACCTGCCAAGTTTAGAGCCCCTAAGCGCGGGAGCCCGCTTGATCGACCCTAAAAGGCATACCGACAGAGACAATAATAAAGGTGCAAACCCGCTTGCAACAGTTAGAAAGTGTTACATACAAATATCGCACATTTATTTTATATTTTAGGTAAATATATTCAACGTGGTGGCGTGTTTCATATGTGTACATGGATATAACATGTAGAACGATGTCATATAGCGTGACATGGCATGGGTTTGTATCTTACTACATTTAAAATATATAAATCTGGAAAATTTTACAATTTGCAAGAACGGTTGCTAAATTTTATTTTATAATGTAGTAGGATTATTAAATTTATGGTTATAAATATCCTTATTGCAACAATAAAAACAAAAATATTATAATAAATCAATTTTCCTTTAGATTCTAAAATGATTGTAATACTTGTTATAAATGTACAAATGTACGGAAACTAGTACATATTGTATATTATATGTACATGTACATATATGCACTATACTGATGTTTCTAGTTTTTTAATAAATTTTATCGTTTTAAATTGCACATTAATATAAAACTAAGTATAAATTAATTCATAACAATATTTCCTTCTAATTATAATGAATTTACTTTTATTAATTTGTATTATTTTGGAACTTAACTGTTCTAATTGACTAAATTGAGCGAATTTCAAGAGTGATGAAGATTGAGGGGCTGTTCGACCGTCAAAGGAAATGAGGGTTTTGGGAGGTACATCTACGAAGCGAGAGATAGCCTCATACTGAAAATAGAATAAAACTCACATCTGTTTCTCTTAAAGCCGCACTCTCTCGATATTTTCGTATTTTTAGTCCCCTAACTGTACTCCCCGATTTCAATTCATTCATGCACAATCTTTCATTTTTTTTTCAAAACACAACTTACATTTTGTGAATAACATATTTTTTTTATAATTTTGATTCGATCTTTTTTCGGGTTTCAGAATTCAATATATTTTATTTCCGGGATTGCTCTTAATAAGGACAAAAAGTCAGAGGGCGGTATCACGAGAACGCATATTTCCTTGAAAGAATTATATAAAATTTCTATAGAACTTCGATAATTTTTTTACTTGTTCAATACATCTTTGTTATAATTTCAAATAAGATGATATAAAGTGAATAGAATTGATGTGAATTTACATTTTATTGTAAGTTTAACTGAAACTTTTAATATTCTTGGTGCATTAGCTGGTTTCATAAATGTATTTCTTCAATTGTTGTATTGTGTATAAAATATACATTTTTATTCTATTATAAAGTTTTAAGTTATGCTCTTAACAAAAAATATTTCATAAAAATCTTAAACTGTTTGGATTATTTTATTTTTATTCTAAATAAATTTTTTTATAATACATATATGAAAGTATACGTAGTAAATCATACAAATAATGAGTATGCATATCTTTTTCACGTCAAAATTATTACAAAATAGTTATTTTAATTATTAGGTCTGAAACTGGCCTTTTGCTAGTGCAATTTTCTATAAATATTACAAAAACAAAACAGTTTTAGGCCGTATGATTAACAAATTTTTTTGGGCCAACAATCATACAATTTAAAATTGAAAAAGAATTTAAGGCATTTTATGCCAGAAGGTTTAGGTAGGTCAATGACTCCATAAAACAAATATGTACGCATGTAGTATTTTACAAACTGTTCAAAAACTATTTCTTATTTTAATGTAATTACATTTCCAATTAATAATAAGCAACAAAGATAGTGAATTGTCTGAAAAATATTTCCGCTTGTGTTTGTTTAGAAATTTTGACAATTCTAACCTCCATGATATTTTAGTAATCAGTAATACCAACACAGTTACTATTTTTTTACTGGATTAGTACTGTAATCATGCTGTTTTCGGATGATTTCTAATACTGCAAAAGCTGTGATTCTGACCGACGATCCAAAAATGAAATTTCGAGTCCCTTTTTAAATTTATTCCAAATACTTAAAATAACGTAAAATAGAAATTAACGTTTTTTTGATAAACTAAAAAAAGAAAAAAAATTGAGTAATAAATTATTGACAAAGGTTTAGTAATTCTATCTACCTATTAATAATTTGGACAACTAATCTATAATTAAATATAAAATGGTAACTAAGTGCACCTATATGTATACCTACTTAAAAAAGATAAATTAAACTTATTATCATATAGAATTAGAGATAAAAGAATATTGAAATAGATAGGGAAAAAATGTTATCTTTATTTTATAGCACAAAAGTAAAACGTGTTTAATTTTATTGAATCAGTATATTATCGATTAGATTAAAAATTGCAAAATGTGGAAAGAATCAGATGATTAATTGCTAGATTCATAGATTGAATCAAATTTTTAATGTTAAAATATGTATGTAATTTAAATTTAGAAAAGAAAAAAATCTGCTTATTACTATATTAAACCCAAAATTAATCCAAAATCAAAGATAATTGTTGTTAAAATTTTAATAATCGTGTCTAAGGAAACTTTCATTGCTTAAAATTGATTATCGTTTTTACAACGGAACATAAAACATTATCGATTGTGTTTTCTCGAAGTAAACCATATCAATTAATTGAGATAATGAAAATGAATGTTTGATGATATTATTGTGTTTGTATAAATTTTAAATCATATTTTTTTTTCAGGAATTCTCCCTGCATTTTAAACGGACGTAATTTCATGGTATGATAAACAAACTTGGGTTGTACAACAAACTCTCTGATACGATTTTAGAAATAGTTGATGTGGTCTGTTATTTCTCCTTTTTGGATCTCAGCCATGTTTCTTCAGTTTATTCATTTTATTGTTGGGTCCTTCTTTTTCACAAAATTATGAATAGGTAAATTCAATAAATGAAACGTTCTTTTCTTATTTTATTACAACAATACCTGTAGGTAAAGTGATTTTTCCATTCTATTAATGATTAAGTCACTATGCGCATTTTATATTATTATTAAAATCATGTTTATATAGCAAATTTGATCAAAATCGTTGGAGCGGTTTTTGAGATATTCGATTTGGTTTCAAATAAATTGCCCTTAATTTATAAGATAAAACAATGAAATTTCTAAAATCAATTACAAATAGTGTAAAATCTCTAAGTATACAGTATTCAGAAGTAAAACCGTTGCACGTCATGACTACTATGTGACTTCACATCCTTGGAATGTCGCCAGCTTGTAATATTTCTCCCTATTTATGAAACGTCAAACAATTAAATAATTACCAATTGACAGATAATTTCAGAATTTTTGCATCAAATAATTCGTAGTGTCAAATTTAATACACCACCACATATTTTTGACCATTGCTGCCAATATTTAAATACCCGCAAGATTTAAATTCCATTGTCATAATTTCGTATCGGAAGTCTATTTGTGTTAGTTCATCTAATTTTGTTCGATGACAACATTTATGACGTGCAATGGTTTATTAGAATAGATAATATCAACTTTCAACAAAATCGGACCAATAATCTGGCCGTACAGGCTGCGCAAGGACGGATGCATATATACATATACGAAAAACATTTTTATAAAACTTTTTTTCTGAATTCAGGAGGTCAAAAAATGTCGAAATTCATAAAAAAAACTCAATTTAGATTTTTTTTACGATCAAAATACAAAATTTGAGTAACACATGGTTTCTCGAAACTGAAAATGACAGCTATTACATAATTTTTGGACGAAAATGAAAATAGAACAGTTGACATTAATTAATTATTAATTAATAATAAATAATTGTTTTTCACAATTAATTCCTAACGAAGTAATAATATAGATAGAAGAAACCAATTTGCTTAATTATATTACATACCTACTACTAACAAAACAATAACAAATAAGTTTTCTAGATTTTTTTTTATTTATAAAAGCAATACAACATAATTAGAATTTTTTAAGCAAAAAACAAATTTAATTTTATGACATTACAGCAATAACTTTAACAATTAAATTTATTGCGAAAACAATTAAATCGATTCTTATTATTTTTTGCTATAAATAACTTGACAATTATTTATATAATTCCACTACTATGGCTGCAGCAGCTAGAAGCTAAAATAATTCTCAGTTGATACAAAATTGTTTTATTTATGGAATTGAGAATTGTGCACCTCCGCGATGTTCATGATGTTATAAAACTTGTTTGGGCAAGGCAGACATAATATAACTTTTAGTAAAATTATTTATCAATAAAATACAATTAATATTTTGATACTTATTCTAAGTAAAAATAAAAAATAAAATGTAAATTTAAAATTCTATGTAGTGTCATATAAGCAATAATACATTAACACACTTTCTATTGATAAATTAACAATTTTACCGATGGTATATCGAATGATGTTGTACTTTCACTCAGAAATAGAGTACATATTAGAGTTAACTCCGATAGTAAAATATATTTAAGACATATATAAACAGAATAAAGCGAAATTATTAGCCTGAAATGTAACAATAGTAAAAAGGATTTGAAGGCATTGAACTGAATCGAAATAAGAATTAACATGCACTAAATTCTAAACTAGAAGCAGGTTTTGGAAAGCACCAGAAGATATAATAAGCAGAAATGTCAATCTTTACTTATTTTATTAACAATTATTAACTTTTATTAATCATTTTTTAATGTACAACTTTGAATGATGTACATAATATTATGTAAATGTACTAACCAAACCGGTAATATAATCTATAAGTTATATTATCATATAATACGATAATTTCAAAGTAAAAACGTATAAATCGCATTGTAAGTATTAAAAAACAGCACGGCAATTCAGAATAATTTATTAGTATTGCTTACGTGTTCTCCCTTTGTAATTGTAAAAACTAATAATTTAGAATTTATTGTTTTTAATAATTAATACATATATATTTTTTTTACTTTGCAATTATAACATACTCATTATAAAACCCAAACGGGTTTCATAATAGTCTCATCTTTTTACGATTCGATGTTGGTATTAAATTTATTCAACGCAATTATCATTGTCAGTTTGAGTGAAAACGAAACGGACATTGAATTGATGATAAATCATCTGGAAAAACACAAATAATCGAAGTTTCTAAATAAGTATGATTAAAAAAAAGGAAAAGTTAGTTTCTCAGTTTTATAAATACATTTTTGCAATTTGCAGTGAAAATATTCTCTAAACTATCAATCTAGTATGCTTTTATTCTATTATAAATTTTTGAACTAAATATTTTTCATTCATAGTATAAACAAAAAATTAATGTTTGTTGTTTTTCCCATTGGGAAAATCGCGTAGAATAGCGCTGATCGTATCTGATGTTTTCAGGATCGATAAATATGTAATGGAGTTTTTTGCATTAGATTTCTACCCCAAAGTTAAGGGACGGAAGACCATTCATATTTTCGTTTACATTAATTAACTTAGTTATACTATAAATTAAACTTTGTGGTAAATATTTATTAAAAATCATTATTAACTTATACATATTTTGAAAAAATTGTAAAATTTAACATTATTAAATATTTTCATTATTACATAGTATATTAAGTTTTAAAAAGCATTTTATGCACAAGTAGAAATGATACTCTATAGGTATACAGGCCCGGAGAGTTCGCTATGACAGGTATTGAACTTTCCATAGGCAGAAATATCCGCGTATGGAATTCCATACCCGGAAAAATGAGAAATTTGTAGGTGTACCTAGGAAAAATATAAAATGAAAATATGAATGACCTTCTTTTTTAGCTCCATTAAAAAATTTTCCATTACTCATATACCATTTTTGTAATGTCGAAAGCCTTTTGTTTTACTTGCTCTTACAAAGGTTTTTCATGAAAACTTCCATACTCGGACTGTCGCCAAGTCTCCGGCCCTGCCTATATACAATAAAAATATAAATAAAATTTCAAACTGTATAAACATTCAGTAATAATTATTGAACAGGTTTAAACAATTTAATAAAATGAATAAAAATAGTATTTTGTAAAAACGATTATCAAATTAACGTAATAAAAGAAAAACATTTGACGTAGTTCTCGAATTATTTTCTGAGAGGATTGCGCTATGAAACTTGAAATCCTTGGCCCCTTGCAAAAACACTCGTGAAACTTCTACCGATGATCAAAAAAGATCTTTGCCTCTTCTTTCCTCCCTTCGTTATCCATTTTCTACCTCCCAGTATCCGTCCCAATACGAGTTTTAGGCTACCCTACTGTAATATATCGATCCAACAAAACTCTACTTTCAACTCAAGTAAGAAACATATGGAATCGTACAGTTGGGCCTATCTACCTGGACCTGTTTGAGTGTCGGATTATATAAATAAATCTCACCGTATAGTTAGGTCGAAGCATTTTATTAACTTAGTTTTTATTTTCTTTGATTTAATTTATAGGAAGAATGTATACAAACTTTTAGTCCTTTTGAAGTAAAACAAAAAATATTTTTATAAAATGTTATTAATGAAAATTATGATGCATATGTTCGTAAGTTTTAAAAAATTCAAATTTATTAATTATATGATTATTATATATGTATTTATACTGTGTTAATTTTTCAGTTAAAAAAATCTACTTTTCTGCGTATTACTGGACGAAACAATTTATTTTTAAATCATTTTTATTTTGAAAATGTAACAAAATATTTTTAATAACTAGTCACGTAATTGTTGTAAACTTGTGTCCTCTGGTAAAATATTAATACATAATGTCAAAAATAATTGCATAAAAATTAGTTGTGAAAATTAATTTGAATTAAAATTGAAATGCGACAAATTTTTAAGAATATGAATATTACTTTAAAAATGGCAAAAAGGCTGAAAGTAGAAAAAACTAGTAGTATTATTAATAACTAATAATATTTTAAACTTTCAATTCATTCAAATATTTTTTTCACTAATTAAAATTAAAACTAACACCATTTTACTTCTACTTTTTTTCATTATACTATTTGTTTAACACTGAGTTGAAATAAAAACAAATTAATTTCTTCGAATTTATAAATCCAATATAAAAATTAAAAATAAATAATTCCTTAACGATACATCGACATACTTCGATCGATATATCGATACATCGTATACGTCTGATGTCGATGTTAGATATCGATGTTTCGTTGCCATCCCTAACGACAGCGTACAGATAAATGCGACACATTATCACGGATGCTATAATTTGATAATGGTTAACCACGAAACCGGTTGTACATACATTTTTAATTTCCACAATTAGAAAGTCAACTAGTTTTTAAATCAACTTAAATAATAATAGGAATGGTACTATTTTCGTATGTTTTTTTTCTAAGATAGAAATTTTTATTTAAATAGGAATAAGAAAATCCAAATATTTGTAGTAATATGTTTTGAAGAGCTAGAAAAAATGCTATTTTCTAATTTTTGTAAGCATTTTTTTCCAGAGTTATGCGGAATGTACAAATAAATAACAGGCATCACGTGATTAAAGTATGACATGATTGACATATATTAATAATTAAAGTTTTTAAGAGTATTTAAAAAATGTAAGTGTTTTTATTATTAATAATAAATAAGATAAAATTATTTATCTGTAAAAACCTAAACCTTATGGTTATGTATATAGCGTAAGTCATAAATCATTTCGTGGCAAAACAAAACAATTTCATCGATAACGATAAAAAATGTACGAGTCAAGATAACCTTGTGGATTTATTTGCTTTTGCCGGTTTATATTTGCTTTGGTTATAAAGTCTAAATTGAGTACAATTACAATTTGAATGCTAATAAGTGAAACACCACAATTACAATAGAGAAACTTTATTCGGTAATTAATTTTGAGCAATGTCCTTCCCCCCTCAAAAGCGTTTAGAGCAAATGCGTGCGAGAGAGCGCGGGCGCACTGGTTTATCGAAAAATAAAAAAAATGGATCTGTTAATTATAACCGTAAACCGGTTTTTAGTAGGGAGGAGAAAAACGTCTCGCTTTTAAACTGAAATTTTCATGCAAACGTCTCCTAAACAATGGACGTTTCACTATTTTCAAGTTATCTATTCCCCCCACCACTACCTCCACCAGAATTCCAGTCCAATGGTTCTTCGAATGGTTCGGCACAGAGTCACTTTTCGTTCTCCCCACCACTTTCGACGAAAACACAGCTCTGACAACTCGCCATTCGAACCTTAGAACCCGTATTGTGAGTGTCTAACGTTCAGTTTTCCCGAAGTCGTGTATCTACAATAATTTTCTTTTCCCCCAATTCCCCACTTACATCGGCGCGCGAATATAATTTACATTCAATTAAGAAATTTTAAATAGCTGCATTAGCAGTTGCATAAGCAAAATTTGGATAAGGCCGCAACCGATTTGCAAATTTATCATGAATGTAAGTTTTAAATAGAAAATTCGCATTTATAAAATCGCGCTGTACATTCCTGACGTGAATTTGATTTTATTGGAATATCCGTACAAAAAATTCACAGCACTTTTTGCATGCTTCAAAAAATAATTTCTTTTTTTATTTACTTTATTTTTTTTATTATGATTGCAGTGATTCACTGTGTTTTCTTCTATGTAGGAAAACCATGCCGGAAAGAGAAGTTGAGAATGATTTGGGACAACCCGACTGTAAGGGTACGTTCATTAATTTATTATTTTTTAAACTTTCAATTTTATATGCGCGTTTTCAATTTTGATTTGTTGCATATATGACGAATCAGTGAGTGTAACTAATTTACAATTAAAGTAGTTCGTTAAAAAGTTTTTCTCTGTTCATATATTTTTTAATTTAATATTTTCTACAATATTATATTTTTTACTAAAATTTCTCATGTCATGTTATAAATTAATTAATTTTCAATTAAAATATTATTTCTTTTTATGTTTTCATATAAAAAAAATCCCAGATCAGTAAAGACTTAAATGAAATAAATTTATGTTTAAATTGGAGTTTTATGAATTAATTTTCTTTTTCAAAACAAAGTTTCTTTTTTTATTTTATTTTAAAAACGTTTTGTGATTGGATTTAGTGCATAATAAAATATAATAATAAATAATTTAATGAACTCTGACAATTAGATTGATTATTTATTCAATATTAAATAATTTTAATCAACTTTTAAATCTGACTTATGCAACCAATTATACTTCGCTTGCATAAATGAAATGTACAACTGATGTGCAACCATAGAACATATAACTACAATAAAACAGATTTGTGTAGTTGACATTAAATTATTACAGTGTTCTGTTGTTTTGTTTTTTTTTTTCAATTCCATATTCACTTTTGCAAATTTTTTCTTTTGGCATATTTGCTTTACTGTTTTTCTTGTTCTTTTTTTCTTTTCACTTACCACTTTTGTTTTCAATTATATTCCCCATTTCTTTGCTATAAAACATCACTCTTGTTTTGATAATAATTTTTTATTTACATTTAATATTGAAGATTAAGTCTCGAAAATATTTTTTTATTGACTTTTTGTTAATTTCATTCTTTGAATTTAATAGTCAAATCTTTTCATGTACTGCATATCTTTTCTTTCTTTTAACTGATTCTTCAATGTAATTTTGCATTATGAGACGACGTACTTTCAAATTACCTGTTGATATGTTATATATATATGTCGGAGCAGCAAAATCTGGAGTATTAATATCCATTTCTTTTGTCCTTTAATTCTCAAACTTGCGTGCCAATATTAAGTCTGGCATGCACTTGAGGGGGGGTAGGAGAGATCTGTTTTATCGAAGTAGACCTTAACACCACTTAAACTGAACTAAGATTTTACAGGAAAAAGATATTTTCGGGTTGAAGTCTTAGCTGAATGTTTGTTAATTCTTTGTCAAGTCCTTATTGTAAGTTATCCTACCCCAAAAATCATTTGTCCGGTATTCTCAAGAGCCAAGCGCTTGCCCCAATTGCTAGTTTGTATTTACATATATGAATGAAATATAAATTCAAATTTCTTTCCAATGTAGAGTTCAATATCAGAATCACCTATTTGAAATTGCTGTGAAACCAATTAAAACATATTTTGAGTGTATTAATATAATACAATTTAAATCTTAATAGAAAGGCATAAATATGTCCACAATAAACCACTCTTGTCCCTGTTGAGCTACCCATTTAATTTACAACAACCCCCCTTGAGATAAGTTTATATTTTTGACACTTCATTAGGATCTCCCAACATTCAAAATAACTGCCTTAAATCTGAGCCATCTAAGTGATATTGCTTGAACTAAAAGACCGAGTTTATCATTGATATTTATGCATTTCCCAGATCAATTTCGTAATGAAGCTATTCAAATTTGGTGAAAGATCAGAAAAATATTTTAATCAATTTGGATTCAAAATTACTGTAGAAGTGTTGCTGTGCATTAATTTTTTCAATTTTCTTTTTATTTTTTAATATTACATTTGATATTTTGAAAATAAAAACAAATTAAAAAAATGGCAACTAAGCCAGAAATTCCATTATTATTTAATAAATTTACAAAAAAGAAATTGTTTGAAATTGTTAACTATGGACTAAATTTTGACACTCACTCTTTCGGCCCCTTAACATTTTGTCATCAATATTGTATAATCTCAAAAAGAAATCTTTTTTTGAACATGCATTGTATAAATTATTAATTATTGTTCAATAGAAAAACTATTCTGAAATATTTGATTTTAATAGTTGCCTTAGTTTTTTTGAAAATTGAAGTTTCCATGCCAACATCATTATTTAAAATTTTTGGCATCTGTAGAAAAATAGACACTTAAGTTTTTAAGCTTTTTGTGCTATATTAAAAAAAAAACAAATTGCTTATCTATTTGACGTTTCCAGTTTTAACAAAATGTTTATGTGGTTATCGAGTTTAGTATTTCTTAACTTATTCGGTAAATATGTACAACAATTTAAAATATCATATTAATTTTATCCTCATTAGGCACTATTTTACAATTAATTTTACATTTTAATATGCAGTAAAATCTCGAGTATAATATGTATGCTCGATTTAATGTGACATTTTCGGAAAAATTGTGGTAAACCGCAAAAAAAATTCTATGCTAGTATAATTCGCACCCACTTTTCTTGTGCGAAAATCAATAAGGAAAGTGCGTATTATACTCGAGATGTTACAGTATACACATTTCATTTCAATGGATTTTCTTGAAGTTATTGGAAAGGTATGGGCATATAAAATTCTTTAAATGTAAGAAACAGCTAGATTTTAAATCTTAAAGTTTTGCACCGTCATCATCGTTCAAAATACTATCATCTAATTCTTCTTGGTTTAAAGGAAGTTGATCTTTATTATTACTTTTTAACAAGTGCTAAGCCTTTTGCTATCAATTAAGTTTCAACGCACATACACCTCCGTTCCTGTGAGTGATAGACTTGTTAATGGGCGTTGATTTTTATTTGTCATGCAAGTTTTCTGGGCTATTCTATAAACTTGCACATTTGTCATGCAGTTGCATACATTACTCATGATGTGTGTGGCGTAGAATTTATGAATTGCGATGGACATTTTCCGTAGCGTCTCTATAAGAGCTGCAGTTAATCGTTCGGGAAGGGTTATCTGGATCCTCATAATATTTTCTTTCAAAATTATTGGAATAACAAGATTAAATAATAATAAGAAATTTTCTTCGTCCATTCAGAAAAAATTACGCCAATCGTCAGGATGCAAGCGGCTCAATTCTTCCAGTAAATTAATACGCGAATAAGTCTTAAAAACATTTTTTGTCCAAAATTGACGATTTTTAGAAACTTCTTTAATTCTTTGCGTTTTACTTTTCTATTTTACGAGAATGTATACTCAAGCTAGTGCCGCATAACACAAATCGTCAATATTGATCTTTTCACAAAATTTTAAAGACACAAATATTACAATGCCGACCATAGACGTTTAGACTTCTTTTAAAACTTGCACATTCATGTGTCGGTAAAACTTCTTCAAAGTTCATAACTCCAAACGTACAGATTGTAGAGCAAGATTTAGCGTCTTTGGCCAACCATGTACAGCAATTATTGTTCTTTCTTCTCTTATTATTCTTAAAAAATTCTTGATATTTTCAAGAAATATCAGAGAAACTATAATTTTCTGGTCGCTTTTATTCTTTATAGTTCTTATCAAATTTATGAGTGTTTTAAAAGAATTATAAATTTGACTTTACGTGTCTACGATTTTGCAACTTTTTCAATTCTATCGATTTGTCTGCCATTTTCAATTGTTTGTTTTTTGACTTTGATTTTCCGACATTTGTATTCCTTAATTTTCACAATTTTTAGCCATTTTTACTCTCAATATATGTATGTATATATTTTTCAAATTTGTCAAATTCTTTCATTTGTCAAAATTTTTATTTTTTTATTTTGAATTGTTTCAACGTTAAATTTGGAATTTTCTGACTTGAATTTTGAATTTTTTTAAGTGGAATTTCAAATTTTCTGACTTTTAATATCTAATTTTTTGGTTTTTCAAATTCAAATTTTTTTATAACAAATTTCATATTTTATAATTTATCTGATTATTTCATTTTACAGATTTTGTATTTTAAATTTTGACTTGAAAACATTTTTTTACATCAATATTTCATTTTACCATTTTTGTCACAGCTTTTTCTAATAATTATTTATTAATACCATTCTTAATTATTTTGACAACTCAATACTTTTTCAAATATATACTCTTTGTTATTGGCCTATTGCAGCTAGTATTCAGCTTTTTGTGGGGTTTGAAGATATCATTAAAAAAATTGATTTGTTCGGAGCTTTTACTTTTTATTGAAACTACCATAATTTCATACAGGGAAAAAGGTTAGAATTTAAAAAAAAATTTAAATTGACACCTTTTGGGTTTGAACTCAGGACGCTAGACATGGAAAGCGCTGATATTTACATATTATATTCTCTTCAATCCATCGTTTTCTACTAATAGCTCCTCTTTACTTTAAAGTTCTCCTGATAATAAATTTAAATTTATTTATTTGTATAATGGGAAATTCTATACTTGTTGAAAGTTTCTGTATATTATGAAATAAAACCAATGCAAAATATTATTACACAAAATGAAATTATGTATTCTATGAATAATTCCAAGATTTATATGTATTTTATTTTTTATTTCAGAGGAAAACGATGCATCAGATGATGATGATGATCAACCATTAGTATGTTTTGACTGTAACGTCGCTTTTACTTCTAAATACTACCTCTACAGCCATTTATTGCATCATATAAAGCAACCACAAGTGACTTTAAAACGAATAGATGAGGTTTCTGAATTAACTCCAATAAGAATTAAAATAAGAGGTGATAGTTTCGAAATAATTTCTCCACAATTATCTCCTCAAATTCACCAAGAAGTAGTAGAAACCACTCAAAAAACAAGCATCATGCTTGAAGCGGCACAAGAATATCAAGGTCCCACTTTAGAAGAGATTACAAATGAAGAAGCTGAAAACATAACGGCTATGAATTTTGAAACAAGTTATGTAGCTGAAAGTCACGTAGATAATTTCGTAACAGAAAATAACGGTGACGATTTGCAATCTGAAAAAACAACAGAATATTCGAATATACCAGGAGCTGAACCTACTCCACCTCCAGAGCCATCCCCAGATCTACCAAAAATCAGGATTAAAAGTGGATTGCTTAAAGATCCACTTATTATTACTGAAATTACTGAGGACAATCCTACAGGAGAATTCACATCACAAAGTAGTGGTAAGTGGATACTCTTTTTTTTTTTTTGTAGTGATAAAATAGTAAAAATTACGCTGAGTTATGTGGGGGAGGCATGAAACCAAATTGTTTTACAATTTTTATTATATCGGATTCGTAATCAGCGACTCCAAAAATCCCTCATGCTAAATTTCTATTTTGATAGGAATAACACTTACATTTATTTATAATAATTGTTTATTTATCAAATTAGAGACTGATCCACGCAATCTCACTTTATTGATTTTTTTATTTAACCTAATTAGAAGTTACTAACAAAATTTCAAAAAAAAATCAGTGTTCCTTCTTTTTTGTATTAACCTAAAATGACTGGACTATTAATATAAAAATAAAGAGTAACGATAAAATATTTCTGCTTTTTAACAGGGTTTGTTTTAATATATGATTAGATATGACTTAAACAATTAATTATCTCACTTTATAACTCAACATGAATTCTGAATAAATTGCCTTCCGAGCTTATACAGTTGGAAGAAAGTGGGGTTAAAATTTATTAGATTGAATTCATTTGCAAAATTTAAGAGAAACTTACCGTCAAGTAAGTAATGATATTGTATGAAAATAATCTGAGAATTTGGTTAAAAGGATAGCGGTTATTACGTATACGAACGTGTTTTTATTTATAGCAAATGGTATGGTGGATTTATCATTAGTCCAACATGTTGTCTTTTTTGCTTTTGGTTGATTTAGAATGAAACTGCTAAGTGTCTTTACTTCCACCAGTGCTTTGCACCAATCCCTGATTTTTTTTCACCATGTTAAGAGATGGTTGATTTATGGTGAACATTCATTTGACACAGGTTGAAGTACGGAAATACATTAGAAAGTCGTTTAATTTCAAGCAATTTCAAATTTTCCTGTTCTCTCTAAATACAATTGTGTTTGGTGTGCAGAACATTCAGTATATCCACCATAAATTCAATTGATTGAAATAAAATCACATGGATAATGTTTTTTTAAGGTTATATAGCGTTAACATTTTTTTGACACAAAGAATGCTAAATTTTGATTTAGTCACGTCACAAAATGTAATGTCCATTTTTTAATGATTTGATAAATTTATTTTTTATTTCAATTTTTCTTTATAGAATATCCTAGTTTGTCAACTAATACTACTACTACAAGCAGCAGTAGTTATAGTAGTAATTGGAATTCTACATCAAATTTAGATGATCCTTTGCGCTTAGATAA